>VKOC01022724.1:0-57125 GCA_009364415.1 Spea multiplicata
TATTTGAAATAAAAAAAATTGCATTTTTTATCTAATAACCGAAAAAATAATCGGCCACCTAATTGATTATTAAAATAATCGTTAGTTGCAGCCCTATTTTAATTGCATGTGTAAGCAGAAAAACTCCATGAGCCTCAGAGACTAGACAGTGGTTTGTGTTTTTATTGACAGACATCAGGCAATTCTTAAAATGCTCAATTTTTTTTTTTTTTTTTTTAAAGCCCACATTCAGAAAGAGTCCCTCTCCTATCTACTCGTACAACAGAGGTTTGTTGCCAGTGGGGATCGGAGTCTTATTCCTGTAGCAGGGAGTAGGAAGGTTATACATAGGCTTAAACAAGCAAAATGTCTGCAGCAGAAAGCCCCATTAACATGGACAGCGGAACGCATAGCAATGGAATATGCCATGTTGCGTTTCTTCGAACCCCCTGCCTGTTTTTTTTTTTAATATCCTAACTTCTGGATTTCGATGTTAGACACTAGGTCGCTTTTCATAAGTGAATATTGGGTGTACCGCCTCTGCAAGTTCTGCATCATATCAATGTAATGAATGATCCGTTTCAATAAGATTACACAGCTCACACACTTATACATTTCTTTCCTTAGGGGATTATCCTACATGCTGCTGAGTGATGTCTCCGATACCAAAAAAAAGTAACTATTCATGAGAGATTCATGATACAGCAGCCATTGCCATTTGTGTCATACAATTAGGCTATTGTTCGGGAACTTGGGAATCGTGTAACAGTAACAAAATACTTTACAACAACCAACTCGGCCATACGCTCATCTCACTGCAGAGAGCACGCCATTCATTAGTTAAAAGCAAAAAAAAAAAAAGGATAATCTCACACTTTTCTCAAATGCTACATTTAATCTCAAAACAGCCCCCTGCTCAGGTCTCTGAAAAAGCCCCTGCCTGCAGAATTTGCCCAGCCAGGACTGGAGCCGACGTTCAGAAAGAACATCCAACAGCCAAACACATCTCCTGCACCTAAAAGCTGAGCGGTGGAATAAGGGGCAAATGCATGGGGGGATCCCCTAGGCATTGGCAAAATGGACAATATACGATAGCCATGGTGTCCCTTTAAGTTAGTTTTATCAGGTGTTAGGTCCACTTTAAATATGTAAGCGCAATATCCCCACTTAAAATTATTGCACAAGGAAAGGCTGCCAGGACAACACAGGACCATTACACGCCGATTTCCACGGGTACATCTAATTTATACGCAGATCACACATGACTTGTTCATACCTTGAGAGTTGGGCTCTGGCAATGTCTCTCTGGCAACCAAATGCATCACTGTTGTCTTGCCGAGAGGAAGTTTTAATGCTGCGTAAACAAAGACAAAGTTTTATACACAAAGACACACGTTATGCAAATGACTTAAGAGGAAAAACGGTTTTGGTAGAAGGCATTCATTAGGCAATTAATAAGGAACTTGGTGAAAAAACTTTAACATTTCTCAAAAAGTAAACAAAAACATTGTAGGCCGTTCAAGCTTTTGTGTTGACCTGGATTGTGCCAGAAGAGGGGCATTAAGCCTTTCCCACTTAGCTAGGTATGATCTGCAGAATGGCGTTAATCGAAAACATATTGCCTGTCACTATGAATCTGGATTTAAATCAATATAAGTGGAATGTAGCTGACACAGAGCCACATACTGTGATATAAAGAAGTATTTACTAATACAGAACAGGAGTTCATAACTCAAAGGCTCCAATTCATTAATCACCACCTTATATGCAGTAAAGTTTAAAGTGTGTGTGCATTGAAATGTTTTACTTAATACAAAGGCTTTTAGGGAATATTACTTTGCATACGATTAAACAATATGCAGCTGTGGAACTGAAAAATGCGGATATTAATTGGTTATTCAATTTTAATGTGATCAAATATTTTATTAGCTCAAACTATCCTATTTGGAAATATATAGTGTAAATAAATTTAGTGCTAAAAAAAGTGCAATTACTCTAGTAGCCACAAGATGGCAGAAGCACACCGCAGAAAAGGCACCCAGAGAAAATGGACAACAATCACGTCGAAGCCTTAGAGCCAAATACTTCATCCAATCATCCAATGGATGAGCGTACTCAAGCACTTATTCTAAACATTACAGAATACTATTAATCCAGGTACCAGGTATAATTGCCTATTTTAATACAGTCTCCATGGGTGTCAGGGACTCCATTTAAATCCGAATGCAAATTATCCAAAAGAGTTTAAAATCAACTCCGCATCTTGACGCATCATTTTGACAATGTTCCTAGTTTGGTAAAAGTTATTTGTGAACTCATCCTTACTAACTCAGAGATTGTTCAGTAAGGTTGATAATTAAACTTACTATTTTATATATGAAATGTCGTTGAGACTACAGCCCTTCAAAGTGCCTCATCAGTCAATAAAATAAGGATGCGTTATCAGCATTACTTCTAGCTGATATAAAACAGCCAGAAAGAAATTAAAATTTAATTTGGCACCCTGCTGGTAATACTGAAAAGCTGGGTATGTATTAATAACATTAACCGACTAGTTTGTTACTGTAAGGTCATGTGGTGTCGGTATACATACTAACTGATTGTATTACTTTTGTATGCAAATTCTAATGCAGCTAAATGCAAGCCATTACCTCCTAAAGTCACATTGCCGTGGAGAAACCGTCCTTGATAAATGAGTCGAAGAATATTAGGGCTGCTGACCTGCTCCTCTTCCCAATCTGGAAACACAAAACACTCATCAAGAACAAAACAGTAACAGGCGCTTTTCTTAATTTAGTAGAGAAAGTTACGTGCTGTAAAACGGACAATATTTCACGGTGGATTATCAGGAAAAGGCGACATTTATTAACGGAGATTGGGGTTCTAATTAGTAAACCAATTACAGCACGATGTGTAATTGTCTTTACCGACAGTTAGTGAACTACTTGGACATGCCTGTCCCCCAAACCCTATCCCGGCAAATCACTCACACTGAGCCTTCGAAACCATTCTTACCCACATATAAGAAGGAAAAACCCTCATCCATTTTCATCCGCTATCAGAAACCGTTCACAATGGCACAGTGCGTTGGAACATTTCACAGGCGTTTCTCCTGTTAAGGCTGAGTTGGCCGTGTGTAATACACAGATAAAACTGTGAGATGTTCAAAATCCCTTGAAATTAGCCAGATATGTCAGAAAATAGATAACCGGTTCCAAATGAGAGAAAGGGCAGCAAAAACTGAAGATATTCTTGACAATTTGGAACCCAGTGGTTCTAAAAGTGTCACAAAAACCTTGACACAGTTGTAGCACTGGAAACCTCTTATGTGTACCCATGGGGTGAGCTCCGAGCGGAGACATAACACCCCGTGCCAGG
Source organism: Spea multiplicata (assembly GCA_009364415.1). Taxonomy (NCBI): domain Eukaryota; kingdom Metazoa; phylum Chordata; class Amphibia; order Anura; family Pelobatidae; genus Spea; species Spea multiplicata. The sequence continues at coordinate 3,358 of VKOC01022724.1, forward strand.
GCAAGGGCAGATTATAGCTGCCATTACAGCCAAACCTGCCAATGCACTCTCGCCACAATTCAGCAGGTCTTGGATAGCAGTTCAGACAACATGGAAGGCAACTGATCGCATCTAGAATGCCCCTTGAGGTGACATGTTTTTGAATGAATGAAAAAAACAGGAAACATATTTGTTAACGTAACATATTTCATAGAAAAAATGTGTGAGAAGACATTTAAGAAGTCTCCATGCACCAACATGCATGATGCGTAAGGTAGTAGGCAATGAAGTCCGCCCAGCGTCCTCGCTGAGTCCCCACTAATACAGGCCAGGCTGTGACGGGCCATGAGCCAACAGAAGCGATCAGAAAATGGCACGCTGCACACAAATAACTTGTATATAAAAGTATGTAGAAGGAATGAATCATTTACTGGGAAGTTATTTTCAGCATTTTAACTGCCTCTTATCTTCGGGGGAAGCGCGATACGAGACATGGATAAACACACGCATTACTGAAAGGATTGGAACATAAGAAAACAAGCATGCGAGAGCTCCCTATTGTTCATTTAAAAGGGATTACTGGTGTAGACAGAAAATTAGAACAGCTAAGCGAACTTATTGGCGCGTAGGACCAAAGTCATTTCATAATTGATCTTAATATGCCAAGTTCAGATGGAAAAGCATGCTTAAAGCCATTAATGATCTCACAGATCAGATACGGATTTATTAGCCGCTTTCTACAGTCAGAATCAATGTCACAGAGTCTGCAGAAGTAGTGACCGGCCTTCGGAATAAATAATGCAGGACATGCCACGACTGTAGACACGGCTAGCTTAACTAAATGTTAATTTCACATACGCAACCTCAACTATGACTTCAATCCATCTAGGGCTGCAACTAACAATTATTTTCATAATCGATTATTTGGCTGATTATTATTTTCAATTAATCGGATAACAAAATAAATGTACAATTTTTATTTATTTAAAATAACTGGATGTTAAAAACAAGGGGCAGAATAAAAAAAAACTGATAAAAATGCATTTCTTGTTTTTATTTCCCAACCTGCCCTCCATTTTTGCACATCTGAGCCCAGGCTTGCCACACTACCTCCCAGATATGTCACATACCCCCAGATATGCCACTCTACCCCTCCCACATATGCCTTACATACCCTATTCATGCCTTATACCCCTAACCAGATATGTCACTCCGTCCTCCCCAGATATGCCTTATACCCCCAGATATGCCTTATACCCCCAGATATGCCATAGTGCCTCATAGATTCACAGACTCATTCACAGCACACTGACAATACTTTTCTAAATACAGGATTAATCTTCACTGCCCCCAGGATTTAGATTCTCTTTATTAAATACATTAAATTACCCCTAAACACCCCATCAACCATAACTGCCCCTAAATTACCCCTAACACCCCCATCCCATAACTGCTAAACCCCTAAACACCATCAACCATAACTGCCCCTAAATTAACCCCCACCTCCCCTACCTTTCAGCAGCTCAATTTTATACTCACAGTTACATGAGTGTCACAGCCACGTGGACACAATAGGAAATGGGCAGGGCCAATCTTTAGTGTGACTGCATGGAGGAACTGGGAGAAAGAAGGGGCGGGGCCAATCAGCAGTGACTGCAAGGAGGGACTGGGAGAAAGAAGGGGCGGGGCCAATCGGCAGTGACTGCAGGGAGGGACTGGTAAGTAGGAACTGCTGTGAGTCACTGAAACGGATTATAAAACGAGGGGTATTTTTTCCCCCACAGCATTTGCTCTGAAAAAACCCTCATTTTATAATCGATAAAAATCGATTCAACTAATCGATAATGAAATTAGTTGGCAACGATTTTCGTTATCGATTTTATCAATTTTATCGATTAGTTGTTGCAGCCCTAGACCCATCCAGTAGAAGCCTAGTATTCCAGTTCATCTAGCAATAAAGGTGCTTGAAAATAATTTAAGGTGATCGTGAAAATTATTAAACTTGCACTTACACGGTAACAGACTAGATTGGGGGGAAAAACAGCAAACTAGAGAGAAAAAGCAATGCAGAAACCTGGTGGCACAAGATAAATGCGACTCATCTCAATGTGAAAGTTAAAAGCAGAATCCAAATTAATCACACTTAGAAATAAAAGCCTAATACGGCACAATGCAGTATGCATTACATTAACACAAAGACTGCATTAATGGTTTCTACCAAGAAAAGGCTGCTGCTTTCTGGGCTGTGGGCATATAGATGATAAGTGGATAGGACCGCGCTTGTGGAATTGGAAGGAAACCCAGCAGATAAAAAATGTCTGCCATGGACAGAGATAGAAAGCTGTAGCAGGCTGGAAACTCAATAATGAAAGCTTTTGACATAATAACAAAGCCAGTGAATTCCCAGAATGTTTGCTTTGACATCTTGGTGATGGAGGTTTTCGTGGTGGAACCAAATGAGTAACAGACATGCAATGCAAAGAACCCAAGGGTTATACAGATAAATATAAATACTGACAATAAGGCACAAACTGTATTCCAGACAGCATATTCCCAACTTATTATTGCATCATGTGAATAAACAATACCTGAGTAATCAGTGTGCAGCCCTCGTCGCCACCCCAAAGTATGGCGCACCCAATAATCGGTCTATATTTATTGTTCCTTTACATTAACAATAGTTCCTAGATATTTCTTCAAGACAGCCTTTGCACCAAAAGAAACCTAAAATAAATAGTAAATAAATAGCAAAAAACCCCAAAACTGCACGTGGTAGGCTTCTAACTTCACGGATAAGATGAGATATTTCAAGCAAATATTTGAGCCTCTCCATTACTTTGGTTGTACTAAGTACTCTTTCAGACTCATATACCCTGTTCTTTCTTAGCCTTGCCTTACACTTGCCCCATTCATGCTTAATTCTCCTCAATTTAAAGTGTTCATTCCACCAGTAACATGGCTGTGTGAAGTGAAGCTACCAGGCATTGTCAGATGGGGCATCTGAGGACTGGACTTGTTTGTCCAGCACATCACACAGATGCTCGATTGGATTTAGATGTGGGGAATTTGGAGGCCAAGTCAACACCTTGAACGTGATGTAAAAGAAAACATGATTCATCAGACCAGGCCACCTTCTTCTATTGCTCAGTGGTGCAGTTCTCATGCTCACATGCACATTGTAGGTGCCTTCAGAAGTGGAGAGGGGACATTTTGAGGAATATATATCCTACCCACTGACATGTGCCATGATAAAAAGATTACCAGTGTTATTCACTTCATCTGTCGGTGGTCATAATGTTACGGCTGATCAGTGCATATAAAAGTTCAAAATAATGATGTCCAAAGCCAGTAGCCTACATAAGGCCACAATCATTCTAGAATGTCCTTAATTCATGATCAAGAAAATGGCTTCCTAGCCTTAACATAGAACATTTCTCACCAAGTCACTAAAATCACGTGTATATGTACACGTTTAGGATCAATGTGTGCAGAGCGCAAGCGGAGTGTAATTGCAGTACCGGGTGAATAATTAGCACTTGTCTGTCGCTGTATGTTACCCACCCAATTGCAGACAACATGCTGCTTCTTTACACAAAGAAAAGGGATGCGGGTGTAAAATAAGCCGCTATGATTAGGAGGAGAGTTTCCTGAAGGCAGGTAGTTCCACACATGTAAGAATAAATTCACAAAGAGCGGCAAATATTTTATTTGGGAAAACATTACTGTAAATTCAATGACAAGAAGAAAAAAAATCCATTTTGAACCGATAGTCCAACACATTTACACATTCCACTATGGCTCTTCCATCTGACACAGCAACAGTTAATGGCTTAAAGCAGTGTTTGGATGTAAACAGGGAAAGATCAGATTATTTAACAAACACTCGCTGGGCAGACTGGTGTCACTCGCCTCAAGCCCCGATACTACAGGCCCGTGCAGGTTCTAGCCACTCTTCTTGGCAACCTCTAGCGATATTCCTACTACCTATGGAACACAATACTCTGCAAATAAATACACGTCACGTACTAGTAGTATTCAAATGAGTACACAATCAGGAAAGCAGGCGTATGAGGTGTGTAGCGTGCTTCGCTATAATTAAATTGTCAAACATTAGCAAGTTATTACTAAACAGTAGGTTCAACTCCCTGTTCTAATATGTATGTCCCAACCGCAGGAGGGGCACAATATCATAGGAAATCAAAGCACCATTAAATAAGCATTTTATTAAAACTGAGCCCCGGTCACATCGACGTAAAACGAGCCGCGTGACTATTTATGGCAAACATCTATGTGCACGTTTAAGGTAAAAACGAGACGTCATAGACCATATCTAGCGGGCTTATATGTAATGTAAGGGTGTTTTACTTTACTGAGAGGGTGCTAGGTAAATGGAACAGCCTCCTAGTAGAAGTGTTAGAAGGAATTCTAAGCTGTATGCCATGTGCATAAAGATATGCTTATATTAAGAAAAGACCAAGGAGTGATTAAAGCCCGAGACTTTATATCAGGGAAAATAAGCAGACCGGATGGGCCAAATGGTTCTGCTGTAAAATTCCAGGTTGCTGGCCTTGGGTGTCAGATACAGAACAGACTTGGTACGATAACTTAACACAAATTATTGATTTCTTGCACAGTTTTAAACTGACCAGATATCTTTGACTAAGCCTGTGCTTAATGTGTCCCTAGAATTATATTTCAAAAGTATTTACCTCTTTGTTTAAGTATTTTTACTAGTGTGTTTACTTTAATACATCATTAACCCCTTCAAGACCGGGACATACATGGTACTTCCTGGTCAAAGGTCACCACCAGACCGGGATGTCCCCAGCGTTCCGTAGCAGCCACTCCCCTCAATTCCGTGCACGTGATCGATTTGCAGCGAATCACGAGTACGGAATTAAAATATTTAAAAAAAAAACAACAAAACTTTAAACTGAAGACGCAGTACCCAAACGCCGGTCCTGAAGGGGTTAAAGTAGTATTCAGCAGAATCAATAGCTCTATCCCAACTCCCAACAGCCAATTTGTTTGATCCTAATTAGAGCATCACTGTTGTCCCAGATACAGAATATACCTGGCTATGGGCAGCGCATAAAGCCGTCATGTGAGGTCAATAAATTAAATAAGGGGACTGAAAGAAAAAAAGTACCCAAAAAGTGAACGCACTTAAACCCTCACTTGTGACCTTGACAGCCATTAATAAACCCAAACCCCTCTGGTAAAAGAGCCTGAGAAATAAAGAAGATCAGGGATGAGATTCATGATCTCAATTTAAACAAAACAAATATTACATTAAAAGTAACAAAGCTCATACAAACATCGGCCAAAAAGCTCAGGAAACAACTGCAATTAAACGCGTAACCCGTCTAGTCTATCACACTGGAGGTAAAACTGAACCCGTCAGATATCGGCAATCTTTCACATTTTTATGCCATTATTTACATCATTTCAAGAATAGCCCCATTACACATGAGCCTTGCGAGGCTGAAATTGCTGAGTTTATGAATAGCATAACCCTCCTATCAGCAAAGAACAAAGCAGACTGCGGTGTCAACCCATATCAACTTCTGAGATATCTAAAGCGATAGACTCCCTCAAACCTCATAAATCCCCTGACACGGATGGGTTCACTTATATTATAAAAAAAAAATCCAAGACGTTTTAATCCCTCATACGGAAAGTCTTTTTAATTACTGCAATGATTTAAGTTCACTTGCAAAGGAATAACTTTAAGCCACTACAATAATTTACCCCGAACCTGGCAAGCCCCCTACCAGATCTGCAAATTACGAAAATGTCACAATCCTAGCACGTATACTGCCTCGTTATTGACTACGATCAGGTTGGTTTTGTCCAAAGATAATATTTTAAAAAATGTGTAAATATTACCTATTTAGCGAAAAAAACTCCAAAAGAATTGTCTGCTCTTATTATATGCCGAAAAGGCTTTTGACCACAGTTGAGACATTTGAAACAAATTTGGTCTTCAAGTTTTTTTTGTGAGCAGTAACGCACCTATATCATAGTCCTTTGGCTACTGCTCTCCGCAGGTTTACATTCAGATGCATTTAACGTAAATAATGGTACGAGGTAGGAATGCCTGCTTTTACCCCTGGTCTTCGTGGTGGCCCTGGAACCTCTAGCCATTTCCATTAGATCCAATCCAAACATTCAGGGGTTTCCAGCCAAGGTAAAGTTGGGATTGTTTGTTGTGCTGGCCATCACCAACTTTATAATATCCCTTCCAAATTTGATGCATACTTTATCAATATTTAGCTAGGGTTTTTACAAGGTTTATCAACGCTTTCACTTTTTTCACATTTCATTTTGATGGGAAAAGAAGATTTTATTACATACCTGGGAATAAAAATAATTTTAGAGACATTCTTTTTACAGGAAACATTTTCTACATACGTGGAACATTCTTAAACATGACATGGGTTCATGAGCTCCTTTCAACATCTTGTGGATAGGCAACATTGCCTCAGCCAAGAAGAGCATATTGCCCAATTTCATATATGTTTTTCGCACACTGCCCATAGGGGTTCAAAAATCTGGAATAATAAGAGAGTTTGCCTTCTACTAGAGGTTCTTCAACTGAGTGGAGGGTGGTCTAGGAATATCGCATTTTATTATAAGGCCTCAGTTTGGGTGGATATGGAATTTGGTCTACTGGCACCTCTTAAATTTGTACATATTTGTTGAACCACAACAAAGTCCAGACCCAAAATCGTGCAGTCCACAACTATGGTCACTTCAGGTGAGGGACTGACACAATTTCCACTGATGTGCCAGTTTTGGTGGCCTCTCATATCCAAGCACTTAGTCAGGTTATTCCACACTTAGATATTAAGCATTGGGTTAGATTATGGATAACCAGGATTAAAGGTTTATTTTTCGCTGGTAAAATGAGGTCGTTCTCAGATTTCTAAAATACCCATGGAACTCCATCTGGTGATCTATTTTTTGCAGCTTTCTAATTATTTGAAACGTAATCTATTGAAATTTGCCAATTTGGGGGTAATGTCTCTAGTGCAGACATTGTGCTGCAAATCACCTGTATTTAAGCAGTTTCTAGATGTACTGTCATCTGGAGATTAAGAGGCAGATCATCTTTCCTTGATACTTGATTCCACATAGATTACACAAGATGTTTCCCTCGTGCAACAAGTTATGTACGAGAGGTTGTCGGGGGGAGAGTATGATGAGGCACATTTGGTGGAACTTCCCCGGGATCAGTTTATTTTGGGAGCAGAGATTCTTCTGGAGGCCAACATTGACAATGCTTATGATGATTATTCCAGACCTGGAGTGATTCTCAAACATATATTTATAGCAGCTCAAACTTGTATAGCATGCAAGTGGCCATCACCTGTAAGTCCCACATTGATTGTTAGAGGTAATAATGATCTTAATAAAATCTAAATCTAATGAAAATGTACTTCATCAACCAGTCAATCCTAAATTCACACAAATCTGGGAACCTCGGTTAAACGTGACTGCAAACATTGTAGATGTAGATGTATGTTTGTATGTGACCGTGGCTTTCCGTGAGGACACAATGGGATTAAACTCTCCCCTGAGGTGTTTAACTCAAGCAGCAATGTATTGTTGTTTTTGTTTAATACACATTGTAATTTGGAGTCAGCAGATGTGATGTATCTTGCAATTGGATGATGTTTAATGTTCCCCTTCCCATTTTTTACATTCTGTATCCAAACTCTGCATTCATCCGATTCAATAAAAATTTTTGAATGAATGTTAATGTTCTAAATATTATTTAAGTGAGGCTCATATTTGACAATTTTCTCAGGATTACATTTCATTCCCCTTTAAAAAGTCTGGTCAGGTTACCTTATCGTATTTCTCTTTCAGTCTACATTTTCTCAAGTGTTGCTTTTTTGGTTCATCTTGTGGTTTCAGTTGACAATATCATCCTGTCCTTTTTTCAGAGATGTTTAAGAGCATGTTAACTGATGCATCAAATGGATTTGAAGGGAGAACAAAGAGAATCTGTTTTAAGTAACTTTCCCCTAGAAACAAAAAAAGTTCTTCCCTGAGCTGCAAGCAGAAGGGAATAAAGCTCTGCAGCACTAATTACTTACCTACGCAATCTAGAACCATCTCCATATACCTCTCCGTAATACATGTTTTATTAGGTGGCAAATATGTGCAAGAAGAATAAATGATAAGGTAAGAATTTACTATTTCTATATCGTTTCCAGTAGCAAAGAAGTCCAACAAAGATGAAATCTTCAATAGAGCATCAGCAATGGTAATATCTCCTGACTATATGGAGATTCTGCAGATGTGGGCTGTGGGAACATCTGCCCAAGGTGTGGACATGGGTAGAATGAGCCGACATGTTGGGCATTTTGATTGCTTCCACAACCCGTCTAGTAACGGTACTCTCTGAGACAGTTTAACACCTTCTTCGGCTCCTCAGGCTTGTCTGCAGACATTGCAGGAACAGAATAGAAAATAATTCAATGGTAACCCATAAAGGGGAAAAAAAATGGGTGCAACAGCATCCTCAACAGCAGAACTACTGCGCCAGGACACAGGAGTTTAGAAAGCAATAACCTCCTACTTGATGCTGGGAACGACATGAAAAAGATTAAGGCAGGTTTATATACTGTGGAAACATTTAACAAGCTGTATGGCATTTTATTGGTATTTTAAGGGTTTTTTTTAGAATTTTGGAAAAATGTATTTTAAAAGAAAAGGAATTTAATGTTAAATTTACCTCCTATGAAGGGTGGGTCATTTTTGTTTTATTCTGTTTTCTAACAGGGGGGCTTTGAGTTAATATCTGTGTGCTCTCTGGTCGATAATCATGATCTGAAATGTCAGAAGTCATTGTTCATTTCTGATGCATCAAGTTTCATTGTGAGGGTTGAACAATCGCGCAGAAAGAGGGATACATTTTTATTACACGTATATTGGGTAAGGCTGGGTGTGTCAAGGAATTCTGTTTAATTTCTGATACTTCTGTGAAAACTCCCATAAAAATCTTTTGAGTGCCAGAGGGTGTTAGCGCGATACTGTAGGCTGTACAAACAGTGCTTATTCTAGGAAGGCAAATGACTAGCGGCAACTTATCACAACATTAACAACACTAATATTCACAACGCCTCAACGTGTTAAGGGCACCTGCCTTCATTTATTTTTACACTAAAGCAATATTTAAATGCTGTCGGAAAGGAAACGGGCAGAGCGAGCGGCAAACTCAGCAAGTCTCCGGGGACAGATCGCTTTAGACTGTAAACATCGAATCACAGAATGCGACAGCAGATAAGAACCATTCGGCTTTCTAGTCTGCACATTTTCCTGCGCATGTGTTTGGCGCGGTTAAACAGATGTGCACAATGTTTTTACCAATGTCTGAACAAGCACTGCCTGTAAGCAAACGCATAAAAGGACTGATGATAAACGCATTGTATGTCTGTGTGTGGATGGGAGTATGACACGACTTAGCTTTATTGTATTATTTTTACCCAGTGGATCTAAAGCCACTAGTTATGTGGGTAAAAACGTTAAAACCAATACAACCAGGAAAAAAACAATCCGCAGTACGCTGGTTGTGTTTTGATCTCCAGATCTGTCCACATCAGAAGACGTACGTTGCCTATTCTCATTAAACATTCTATGCCCTTATGTTGGGCCACTCAATCTGGGATGAGGAGATGGGTTTGGCTTTGTCTGCCAAACGTACTTTGGGCAGCGTCATTACTGGGCCACCTGGCTGGACTTGCCGCTCAGGCTGAATGGAGCCGGTCATCCCATGGGCATGTCTGGGACGTTGTAAACATCCTCTATAAATTGAAGTTCACCGCATCACTTTTAGTGGGATTTTAATAGACTATGATATCTTTACAAGCAGCACTGGGCAGATGTCTTAATGATATTTCTGCTTACGCTGGTAAAAAGCCTGAAATCACAATGGATTCGCGCGCAGCTTGTTTGGCAGATGTTGTAAGGCAAGCACCACAATGTCTGCTGAACGCTCCGATACTTCCAGCGCTCATCAATACAACTGGTTCCCATTTTATTCAGACTTCATTCGGCTGCATTTGTGGAATCTGGAACCGGTTAATTGCTTGAAAAGTCACCCGACTAAAGATGAACAAAGTAAATACACCAAGTGTTGATAGAATATCATTTTAATTCAAACTGCGAACAGTGGATTTTGCCAGAAAAACGTGTGAAACGCTCCACCATTAAAACCAATTATGAGTGGTTTCATTTCTTGTAAATGTTACATTGATCTGGCTTCGTGCCATTCCGGGCTTCATATCTAATTACTCCTAAAATGTCACCTCTATCATTGTTTAATGGTTGGTGCTCAGGCACAATTGGAAATTAAACATGCGGGTAAAGTGTTAAGCAAATTAAGTTAAGCTCATTTCCACGGGTGGAACCAATAGAGACTCAACTTTAAAGTGATCCTACGGGCACAGAAATCCACCAATTCACACGGTAGGCATAGGCAACGTTTTCACTATTGTGCCAGGGAACCTTATGGAGCTGTCCGAGTCTGACCTTACTTGGTCTTATTGGGTTCACATAGAATCTGATGGCAGATAAGAACCATTCGGTCCATCTAGTCTGGCTGTTTTTCCTCAATCAGTCTTGGGGTCTCGCCTTAGATTTAGGATAGCTTTATGCATATTTAATGTCCCTCACTGAATTAACCTCTACCTCTCCTCACCCTCTCGTTTTAGATTATGACCTCTTGTGCTAATATTTTCCAGAATTATAAGGGGATCAAAACTAGCAGAAAATAAAATGGCTTCTACAATATTGTATTAGGTTCTGCTGAGTTTACCATTTAAAGAACATCATTCTTAGCATTGTGTCAAAAGCCATAATCAACTATAACTATACAATTTGCGGCATTTATAATTTTTGGGGAGTGCTTAGCAGGGAAGCAGAGTTGTAATTTGTGTGAGGGAAATATGTTTCCAACTGGGGATTAAACCTTTCCCGGGCGCTTTATGGCTGGTGGCCGATAAATGACAAATGGACAAACAACATGCACCTTTGCAGCCGTGCACTAAATGATTGGATTATGCGCGGCGATAAAGGTAAGTGAGCGGCACAGTTGCCTGATGGCTTGCCGAGGCCTGAGTTAAACACACACACACACACATATATATATATTATATATATATATATATATAATATATATGTATATATACACACACACACACACACACACACAATGACAGGTGGAACAGCATTGGCAGCAGACGGGCCACTGAAGCACCCATGCTTTGTTATGCGGTAAGAAAACTCTGCAATACATCCATATCCCAGCAAGGACTAGATGCCTCGCTGCGCAGATCAGCACACCCCGTTTCAACGGCTTACACTTCTCATCCTGTTCCGCAGTAAAGGATATCATTCTCATCCTGTTCCAAAAGACTGCTTTGAAACAGGTGATTCTGCCCTCTAGGATGAGAATGATATCCTTTACTGCGGAACAGCATGAGAAGTGTAAGCCGTTGAAACGGGGTGTGCTGATACTGCAGTTGAATAAATATCTATGCAGGCAAGCAGAACAGTTTCAAGAGGCTCGATCCGCCGTCCTCCTCGTTGACCACGTACAGCGAAGGGCTTCTTACAAAGGCTCGGAAAACCGACTTGCCGAGGCTGAACGCTTTAGTTTTGTTTGGCTGACTGCCTTGCCCTACTTATATAGACATAGAACAGGACAAAAACCCGGAATCCACTAATCAGCATCTTTAAGGAGAATGCCGAGGACACAAATTGTGTTACTGGCAGAAAACGATACAGCTTTCTTGCTGATGTTCTAGGAGATATATCTATACATGTCTCCACTGAGATTGGTATAACATACAAATTTTACTAGCCAAGTTGATGACTTCTTCTTTAAGAGTTTTGAAGCCATGTTATCGGAAACCAATCTGATCCAGATAAAGGCACCAAGCATTTACAATAAATATTTCTACTAGTGGCGAGGTGGAAGCTTGAATTCTTTGAATGTATTTATTTAGCACACAGTATGTTTAGTCGCATCGTGCTTCACCTGTGGGATCTTTATCGCCAGCGATGAAATTTTCAGATGCTTCAATGGTTGAATATTCGCTATATTTGACTTAATTATTTGATATGATCGCCTTTACTACAATACAATAGTTGGATTTACTTAATGCGGCAATCAGCCAGCGGTATTTACTTGGTTCAATAGCCGTGGATACGCCTCACGGTTTTTAGCATGACCACAATATCAAATCAGATCAATTCTGTTGTCTACTTCAGCATGAATCATGGAATATATGGTCAGCATAATAAGAAATCTATTCTCTTCAACTGTTATAGTCTGCATCTTTCTCAACTATGTATCTGTAAAGAATATAACAATATAATTGTTCATGTTTTTTTGATTATTATATCATTTGGAACCTGAATTTTTTCAGAAGCTGGGTGAAGGTCATAGACACACCATTATGATGTCTTACATATCACTGCTCTTTAAATTACCTCTTCTTATGACAGCCCTTCTATGAAAACAATTAGAGCAGACTTTTCACATAATATACAGTTATTTCTATACTTCACTTGAGTAGTCACCCACTCATCATCCTCTGCCGCTTGTGATGCTACTTCTCAAGACTCGTAAGCCCCTTGGAGATCAGAACGTGGCATCAACCGCATCGCACATAGCATTCAATGTAATTGCAGAAATGTTTATGCCACAAGCGATGCCATTTACAAGCCCCAGTACTACAATTTGCTGCCACCACCCAGACGTAATATCTGGATGTCTTAGGTTACCCAAACACAACAGAATTATAGCATAAAATGAATCACCTTAATAATTACACGTCTATAATTAACCCCTTTTGTAACATGTTCTACCTGACCTTTCTACAGAATAGTGACTTCATATTAGAGAACAAAGACCAGAGTTGACTGACATTTAATCTGAAAAAATGTTTCACAGTGCTGTGTACAAAAGTGCAGGACGAAAGAATATGCAGAAATAACAGGAGAAACACAAGAAATCCCTACATACAATTATCAGAGTCCTCGTGGGAACTTCAGATGGTAAAGTTCTCCTTGAAGTTGGTAAAAAGAAATAGATTTTTTCGCGGATTCCCACTCTTATAGGAAAATCTTTTATCTCTAGGAGATGTCCGTTTGGGGTCACTTGGGATGGGAGAGTGTAGCCCAGACACTTCATGTCACTCCTAATGAGTTGGGTCATAAACCCTGCCGGGCATTTTAATAAGTCATGTTGTTGTTATGATACTTTGCACATTAATAATTCCAGGGTGATCACACCCTCCTTGTTATTAGAAACGTTCAGGTGACCTGTTATTTCTTAGGCCCCGTTTAACCCCCTCCTGCCATGTTTCCTATCATTCTGGAGGTTGTACTGTACATGCTCATGTAATGATTCTGCTATGGACACTTATCCGTATTTCTACAGTCATAACTCTGAAGCTGTTGGGTGCTGTTGTCCCTGTCATAGCACCCAGGACAGGACATCTGGCATGCTTTGAAGATGCCCTGGTTGGATGCTCTTCATGTTCTCTACCATTACGGCCGGGTCTGGCCAGGTCCAGAATCAGATAAAGTGACCCGTTCATGAATGAAAATATTTCAGAAGAATGACTTACCCATTGGCCAGTTATCGTAGACATGCTTAGCAATGTCTGCTGCCGAATCATTCGGGGAAAACAGGAACTCTTTTGTCTTCCCGCTTACCAGTATTAGACGTAGATTAATCTGTAACAAAGGATATGATAGAATAAGGTTTTGAAAAGCTTGGTATTTCATTACACAATAGTAAAAACGTCAGTAAATCACTACGCTATAAGGAATGTTCCACAGCTCCGCCAGAAACAAATCTGAACCAGATTGTGTAATAGATTGCAGATAAAGTATAAACGAACTGGTTATAACTGGGCAATGGGGTTTATACAGGAGTTATTTCCACTCCCTCACTTCACAACTCAACAGGTTTATCGAGGAAGGGACTTTTTAGCATTGCTGTACAGAATCAGCTCAGTGTGGTGATGTGCAGAGAAAGTCACCCGAAATATCACACAACGGATCTGCAGATAAAAGGAAGTTTATTGGAATAAAACGGAGATAAATCTGAATTTGGGGAAATGCTAACCTACATTACTGTATACAGCACTGGATTTTACACACAAGGAAATATATATATATATATATATATCAGTTATATTTCAGTTAATTAATGCAATAATTACAATGGCAATAGATATTACAGCATTGGAAACATATTCTGGATGCCCAAACCCATTCGAGAAATATTTCTTTAATTTTGTAAAACACTGCCTGATTAATACTTTTTCAGGAAATGCTTGCATCATGTGACACAAACGCAAGCAATGATAGAGTGTCAACCAATTAAACTGAAAGGCTTTTTAAACGCTTGTATTGTTATTATACGATAATGAAACGGCTGATCCGCTAAAGGGTTTACTGAACGAGCCGGAGAACACAATTAACCTTTTCGGTTATAAATAAATGTTTGCAGACATCGACCGGTGCCAATTTTTCATGCGAAGGCAGCAGATTTATGTAAATTGAAAGCAAAAGATTTTTCACTATTGAGAAACAAGGATGTAGAGAAAGCATTTCATCAATCTGGAAAATACCGTGGCCCGCTGGGGATTATGCATGTAGAGAGGAGGAAACGTCTGGCTACTAACAGGATGCGCGGGATGGCGCTAGTGATTACAGATCAAAGATGGCCCGCATGGAGTATGGGCGGACGCTGATAGAGGAGCAGAATACCAAGTCACGCATCAATCAGTCGGTCTTTATTAGCTCGCAGCTCATACAATGATCCCATTACGTACTTTCCACCTCTGCTCTACTCAGAAAGCAACACTTGGAGTTTGGAACTTAAAATGCATTAGGAAGGACAGTGTTTATAATCCTTTAGAATGAGAAAGATGGATAAGTAATTACAATATGAACGATACCATGTAAAATCTCACTTTATTTATTCAAACGGGATATACTGATATTTCAGAAATTATCTCCAAGTATCAGCTACAAAAATGAAACGTATGAAACGTGTATTACAGATCATCACTCAACAGAAAAATGCCGGATGAAGTCATTATGGAATACGCTTTCATACATTATCCATTTTAAATTGGCAAAACTAGCTGCTTTTTTTTTTTTAAGGTATCTGTGTTTTTTGGCACCTTGAGCCTGCATCACGGTACAGCCGAGGAATCTTTTACCATAACGCTTCAAAGTGCCAGATAGAAACACAAAACGATATAAATAGAATTTGACAGCAGATAGCATCAAATGCAGCAAAATCTAGTCTGCCAATTTCCTTTTAATCAAACCTTTATCCCGTCTTAGATTCAAGAAAGCTGTACATCTATCCATGCATCCTCCATTCTTTTAGCCTCCACTAAGGAGCCAATGGCATCCGTAATATGGTACCATAGAGACGTTATTGCTGTTACGACGTCCATTAGCGTTGTCCTAAAGAAGACACGACTGCACAGAGCATTCTGCTTTTACTGAATAAAAAGTATTTATTAAATACAAATTTGTCGCTTATAGAAAGAACATTATGAAATTTTACATATAAATGTCTGAACAAATATTTGTCACGGAGAAAGACCTGACAAAGCTCTGTCTATGTGCTAATGCTCAGTACACTAAAGTAGACAGATTGTACTCTTCAGTTCCTACAGCTATTTCAAAACATTTACATACAGATGAAAATCGCCTGCACCACACTACAGAAACACAGCACTTTCTTCAAGAACACATTTCTCTCTGAATGAGGCGATGGAATGGGTAAGAGGCAACCCAAAAAACAAGTTGTGAGATGAAATAATGGAGGGGTAAATGTCTTGAAAACAGGACATCATGTGACCTCTTAGAGACATTTGTTCCCTTTCTTTTGAGGGTAATAATATCTGTCAACCTATAACACACTCTACCCCCAAAAACGCTATGAACATTCATGTTAAGGTTCCGAACTCATACAGACAGACGTGTCGGGGATTGTGGAGATTGCAGCTAAGAAATATGGATGTTACCCAAATATATCTGTGTGAATATAATGTGACCATGTCTGCGTAACCTCGTGTTTTGTTTTTCTGGGGAAGTGAAACCCGTCATTGCAAACGTAGGTATTTGTCCTGGCCTACAGAGTGCCGTAAAGTTTTATTCACTGGCATAATAGCCTTCCGTGTATAACGCTATTTTGTAGGCCGTCGTGTATTTTTTTTAATTCAAGATCAGCGAAGCAAACCGCTTGCTTCGCCAATCCCTGTCTCAGTGAACTCCGAGGAGCATTTCAATCAGAATGGCTGCTTGGCCATTTCCCCGCTGGCTTCCTCTACAGATATCTGTCGGCAGGGTGGCGAAGTAGTGCAGATCCAGGCACAGGTGTGCATTCCCAATGTGCATCCCATCCCAGTGCAATAAGGCTTAGGAGTGAACCATGCAGCACACCCTTGTGCCATCGGCAAAGGCGTTTGGCCTTGATGGGTTAAGCTGGTGAGCATGGTAGCCGTGCAAGTAGACGGTGGTGTATAGAAAGAAGTCGATTCCTTTCAGCCTTTTTACATAAAAATGTATTTGTTCAAAGAAAAAAAGTGATTGAAAGGGTTAAACCAGTTGTATTCACAGCCCTATAATAAAACTATAAGCTATTTGTTTTCAGATTTGCTTTGGATGAGGTAGTGAAAAGCCTTCTGATGTCTACATGCAGCTGAAATCATCACCATGGAAACTATTATCTCTTGAAGCTGAACTTGAATGATTTAGGAATCTTTTCAGGTTTTCTAATCAGGGCACATTCCCCTGCTAATGTGCTTATATGTGGTGTTTCATTCGATTTTAATGAAAAATGCTGTTTATTTGTATGTAAACAGAATTTGATTTCACAACAGATGCATGCTGGGTAGTATCAAAGGGGGAAGCATTCAGAGGAAAGCAGGTCAAAACTGCACTAAACCAAACAGCAGTCATTAAAACACTTTCGGCATGCTTGAAATCACATGATCAGAACCATTTCCCCCCCCCAATATCAAAACTCATCCCAATGTATTGAAGTAGAACACAAGATCAATCACCAAAGTAGCTCGGAGATACACATCTCCATTCATGGATTGGAAGAAAATATCAGAATATAAATAAGATGCTGAGGAGAGCAATACATGTATGAGACAATGGCCACTTAGTCATCTATAATGTTAAGCAAGATTTTTTGTGAGTTTCAGCAAAGGGAGCTTTATATCCATCTAGAAAAGAACAGACATGGTAGCTAAGCTTTATCATTCTGTCATAATACAGATTGAGGTCTCACCTACATAAGAGCCCCCAAAGCAATGATATTAAGCATGTCTCAAGATCAAACATTTTGTACCTTCATCTGTGTGGGATTTCAGGAGCTTCAACATGGGACATCTGGTAGCTCTTTCAGAAGAACCGGTGGAGATATCAGAAACAATGAAACATTGGTGATCTACCTGCATTAACGTTGGGATGACCTAAAGACCTGCTTGAGGGTTGATATGGGGATGCTGACAGGGCACAACAGAGGAGGACGTTCCTTCTACCTGAAGATCCAGTTTCCAACCATTTAGCCCTCGCTATGCTGCTTCAAGGTCAGACAACATCCTAAACATAACAAATTGGGCTATAATAGGCCGCTTTTACTATTTTATTCAACCAGTAATAGTACCAAAAAAAACTTTTTACAGTAATAAACGTATATAATAAATAGCAAACTTTTTTCACAAAATTACAATTAGTAAAAATTAAATGAATTTCGTTTCATCACAGGGAAATCATTAAGGTTCCAAATCAGATTGATCAACTCAATTGGTATAAGACACACATTAGTGTTTAGAATAAAGCTCTTCAAGCGGCTCCTAACTTTTTTCTGTTATCTCCATCCATGTACCTCACCTCTCACGATATGTTAGCGTGTGTGCGTGTAGTGACACTTACAGATGATATACTGATCTAATATATATATACACACTAACACTAGTAAATACTAGTGTAGCTTGTGGCATTGTTAGTTCATGAGACGTACCGTAAACACCATCACACGCGCCTATTCATTATATAGAACACAGATCTGTAAGGATTTAGAAAGCGTGTCGGGTCGCTTGTTAAGTTTTAGTTCCTCTTTGGTCGCAGCTGATTCTGGCGGCTTTTGAAAGGGTGCGGGAAAGAGAAGGAGGGTATGATACCAGGACAAGAAACCGATGAGATACTTCTGCCACCTTTAAAGAGGCCAAATGTAACCATTTTTAACCAAATACTGCCAAAACACTGACAAAAAGAGTTCCAAAAATGTGATTACGCTAAACGCTAGGTCTTACTGACAAAAAATATGTGAAAAAAGAAAACATGTCTTTATAAAATATAACCTATGCAACTTTTGGCATTATCGTTATAACCTTTGTACAAAGCAGAGCTAATTTTTTCCCTGACACAGAAAAGTTAGCGTTTTTTTGTTTTTTTTTTTCCTTTTGGCAACAAACTTTCAAATCAGACTCATAATTCCGTAATCTCTTTACAAACCGGGCAGCCGGTGGTTTTTAATGACATCAAAATCGACTTCAAACAATTTGTGAAAGGTCAAACAATGCAATAAGTTTATAATCACTATAGGACGATAAGCCCAAAAGGTTTCATTATCATTTAATGACTATTTCAACATACAAGGTAACGCCTCACATCGAACCTCATAGTCCTTTACTGCCTTAAAGGGGGACAGAACGACTTTACACAGAAATAAATCCATTAATGAAGGGATGTTAAATAATAATTGCTATATATCTAGCACGTTGAGTCAGGGGAGAGACACTGTGGGGTCCACTGAAGGTTTTAAGCCCTGAAGTCGTCAGGCGTACTCAGTTTCTATGAGTGCCCGCTTCTGTGTCACACAACACCGAGTCATACTCACTTGGATTGCGCAACATTTTGCCGCAAAGGATTTGGGCATTCATTCTAGAGCTGCATTTAGTGAACTCTACCTATAGCTTTGTACTCAATCGAGTTATTTCAGTGTCAACCACATAGAAGTCGTGAGCCGTGTCCCGGGGTGAGAAGGCCAATTACCCAATTTATTCATTTTCTCCTCCGCACACTTAATAAAGACTTCCTGAGTCAAACAACAACAACCAGGAACTTAAAGGTACTTAAAGCTTTTTTTAATCAAATATACATGAGTTCACAACGTAGAGATCTATAAAACGGGTGTTTAGGGAAAGTGACAGATAAGACTTTTTTTCCCCTTTCACTCATGTAAAATCAGTAATTTATTTGCAGTAAAGAGAATATTTCCCTTGCAGCTGCAGATTTACTGCTATGGCGTATGCATTTTCTATAAGCGTTTTAAAGAGATTGGCTTAAGATCAGTAAACGGATACCCCGTTTGCGGCATCCGATGGCGCTGACCGCTTTGTAATCCGTTCAGTACATTGCGGTCAAAGGGCTGGGACTTCCTCCGGGTCCTGTGAATCGGGCCACTTCTATACCGGAGCATATCATACAGCATGGTTTACGTATTAAAGTATTTTAAGAATAAAGGCAGACTAGATGGACCGAAGGAGTCTTATCTGCTGGAAAACTCAGTGTTTCTATTAGATTATTAGAGTCTGAAAGGCTTAAGATGAAGAGCGGGTAACCAAATACTGGCCCAAAAGGCATGTCATTGAGACTAAGAACAGTTTTCACTTTACATACATGCTCTGGACCCCATTGTGTATATTAACGTGGGGTAGTACTGCTGTATTCAAAGTTCATGATATTTTTATTTCTCACCTTTTCTTATATATATATATATATATATATTTATACAGAGAAACGATAGTTTTTTAAAAAGAGACAATATTACACTATTTTTGTCCTTTTTGTCTTTTCGTGCATATGTCCACCCGTGCCCCTGAGGGGGTCATCTAGTCCGGCTTTACCAAGAGAGCTATTTTTGTTGAGAAATCCTGGTTTTTTACTGGCTGTATTTACTGGAAGTTGAGGAGCCCTTGCAGATATCCACTTTAAGGACAGTATTTTGGTCTATTTTTTTGTATATACTACTACTATGTATAAACATATCTACCATCCAGGGCATACTTCAACAAAAGATATTGTTAATCCTCATTTGCAGGCAATACTAAATGGTACTTTGTGACTAATAATGTGGATCAAACATCGCAAACTGGCTGTAGAATTCGGCCACACCAAGTTTAAATGGTGCGTTTGGCCCATATGGCCACAGACCAATTCCAGTCTGCGCTCTCCATCGAACCGTCACGGACTAAACATACACTGACATCCATAACAGCCCCGTCATAGCCAGTTTTTCTTGTAAGGCAGGTTTCCTTGGCGGAGTAAACAGAATTCTATAATAATGACTTAATTGGTTGTTTCTTTGGAGATTGGACTAGGTTTGAAATAACTGAAGGAGCAGCCTCGGTGTATGACCGTGTCAGATACCTCCAACGCTTAAAAACATTCCACCAAAATCATCAGAAACATAGATCTAAAACGTGCCATCGCTGCAGTGCGGACCCAAATATATTTTATGGGTCCAGATTGCCCTAAATGCGCATCGAACAGCCCACTGAATCTATCTAAAGGCCGACTCCAGCAGCATCCCCCCCATCTGCATTTACCCCTCCCCCACGCAGGAGATGTGTTCGGCTGACTTGGGGGGGGGGGATCTATTCAGATCCCTGGGCATATGCACAGAAACACTGCATTTATTTCAATAGGAACGCTTTCTTGCCACTTCTTACTGCGTGAAGAATGACAAGACCCGTCAGACCACGGAGGACAGTGCAGCAGCAGGGCTGCAGATTCTGCATCAGGTAAGGGATATTAGTTTTTTCCTTTGGAAGAATGCACATTAAAGCGCACACCGACGGTTAGAGTACTTTATTCTCCCCTAGCGGGGTAGCCAGGGACTCCAAATGTTCCCTTTAACACATTTTATAAACTGGTGCAGTTCATATCAGCAGTTATTCCGCTCAAAGCCTCCCGAGAGGTGGACAGAAATCTATTATCAAAAATATGTTAACAGATGTAGAAGTATTTTTCTTCTGCGATGATAAATGCCCAAATTGTTTCTGATAAGTCACTTTATCGGTACACACAATACATCACCTGTCATCACGTTAAAGCCACCCGAGATAAAGCTTCACACAGAAAAATAGAATCTGACGGCAGACGTGAGCCATTCTGCCGACGTTTTTTCTGCTAAGTGTTAAAAAACAAACAACCCCCCCAAAAAAATTCCTTGATCCTTGTTGTTCATGACAGCCCCATGCCTATCCAGTGCACATTTATTTTTCCTTTAAATACCCTTAAATATCTTTAGTTAGGAATTCTTATAATGCTTTTTGTATCAGTTTCCCCTAAAAAATAAATTCATTTTTATTAACATTTAAGAAAACTATTTTTGTAGAATAGAACAGGAGCATGTATTCTAACGGCGTAATAAAGATGCTTTTATTAAGTGTAATAATCATATTGACTCGAGCAGACTTCAGTATAGATCATTTTAGACCTTGGGCTTTTGACTAAGGAATACGGACTCCAGGTTATTGAGGAATATCGCTGAAGCGGCAGCTGCACGGAAATCTGCTTCCCCGGCTTCCCTGCAGAATACATTCACTTCTGATGAAGATTACGCAATGAGCCACACGCAAGACACAATTTGCCTAAATTGCTAAATATATATATAAAACGTTAAAGGGGAACTGCCTGCTTTTCCGTTTTGAGCATAACAAAATTCATTAAAACGATCCCGCTTTAGTGCAATTATTAGATATTATGGTAAATATGTAATTATTAGATACTGTGCTAAAATGTTTCCGCCACAAACGGTTTTTGTTAGGGTCTCCAAATAGCAGCCGATTAGATAAGTAAAAATACAAGCATTAAATAACTTCAGAAAGATTGATGGACATTACAATAAGACGCACCAAAACAATGAAATGACATCAGAGGATGAAGCAAAAAAGATTGGCTGCCTGTTCCATGGCCCCGATCGCTGCCTCTTGTTTGTATTTTATGTTACACTCAGCGAAGCTGCCCTTTGGCCACAAAATTCCTGCCATAGGAGGCACGAGAAGGCTGCTAGCCGGCCGCTAAGCCCACTGCACTACAGAAAACGTTACTTGTGTGATCGCTAATAGCAATCGCTCGATACAGGGCCCAGGATGCCCCTAATAGAACATACATAGCTGGCTGGCTGAGTCTACTATGCCTTCTACATATCTCCTTTGTAGCTGGCACTCTAAGGGTTAAATATAGCCTCATACACAGCGATGTAGTAGAACATTTAATAAAAGTGGGTCTTATCGGACATGGAGGTCACCGATGTTCCCTACACAAGCACCATACAGAGGAAATTGGCTTATGGCAATTCCTGTTTATCTAATGGACTCCTTGCCTCCACAGAATTCATTAATCACAGGGTCCTGTTGGGCGATTAAGACTGAGACATTCTATTGTTAACACAAGGAGTACGACAGGACCGCACGCGATTCTCAAGTACAGTTGACTAACATGACAGAGCTAGAACACATTCGGGAAACATTGTTTTATGCTTTAAACTTCTGCTTTGAAAGAGGAAATTACACCGAGATTGAAAAAATATATACTGTATATGGAGGGAGTCCCGCTTTAAGCATAAGGTAAAATGCAACATTATAGTGTATCATAATATAATATGATGGCTAGAGGTCACTATATTCTCTGCAAAATTATATATACATACACACACACACACATATATATATAATGTATCACACATACATACACAGAAAGGGGAGCGCACAACCTAAGCATAAAAAGCATACAAATTCAGTTTCCTGGGTTGCTGCTAGAATAATAATAACCAAGAATTCAGCGCATACCCTATAGCATATATTTTATGGATCCCATCACACTATATGGCTATATATTGGTTAACTTTGGGTACTTTGATGCTGTGACGGGTTAAGCGATATATACGGCCATACAGCGTGACGGAGTCCCCAGTATTTATGCCGTAGCGTCACACTGACTATTAGAACGGTCTGTATAGTTAACGTGTTTTTCAATAAGCAGACCGGCATATTATACAGACCGGGAACTGCCGGTATCTGCAAAGCCGCTGATGCGAAGCAAATCCGTTTTACTGCTTCATCTAAACCCATAAAACATTACTTATCGCATCATCCCCTGATCATGTATACCATAGCAATTCTAGCCACAGAAAATCTTTCCGGCCCACGCACTCGGCCCGTTTTTATTACTCCAAACCCAAAGTCCAGCCTAGTCATCGGGCTCGTGCCGCATTAAGAGCTCCGGCTCCAAACTCTCCACTATTCTGTTTCTCTTCTACAACCTTTTATTTGATCTCATGTTCTATTCTCATTATAGTCATCTAAACAGGTTACTTATACCATGTTAGTAATAGCTATAAAACGCTCAGCGATAACTTGTAGCACGCAAATAGAGAATCTAATCGAGAATATACAGGTTTTCCAGCACATCTGGGGCCGTAGAAAAGTCCTTGAAGGGACTCAACGCCACGCACCTCCAGGCAAACCACCATGTTTCAGAGAAGAATATATATTAAAAAAAAATGTTGCTATTGCTGGATATACAAATTTAAAAATGATATGATCCAAATATACGTGTATTTACAGACTTTCGAGAGCGTGGAAGATCCCGGCTACGCCGCTTGACCGAACACAAAAAGGCATCTTCCTGAAGAAGAGTCCGGGGAGCTCGACGGCCGGCACATGCAGAATAGTCCAGCAATCAAATCAGATTACAACTGCTTGACATTTACAATATAAAGACCAACAAAAGACGGGGAAACAAATAGTTTATTTCTGTAACAGAATTAGAAAAAACCCTCAATTTTCCTAGCGCTCGTCCAGCTATTGATTAGCATTCGTAGTAGGTTTCTCGAGCGGCCTGGAAGTCTGCCAGGGGGTTGCTACTTCAAAAAGGTACCACCGTCTAATTTGTGAAGCTATCGTAATTAAGGAGAAAAGATTCCGTGTGGTCTTTAACGGAGCAAGAAGCAAAAAGTGCCATTCTCCCTGGCGAAAAGCGCCAAAAACAACGTTATCTACATTAAATGTGCTACTTAATGCGGAGTCCGCTATATATCACCGCAGAACCGAAACGGCGAGACACAAATCAGCATATAACTGCGGTTACAAATCCAGTAATTACGCCGGGGTAATTTCTGTCTCGGCAGCCAGCTACTGATACAATAAAACCAGACCACAACGTCTGCAAAGTATCAGAGCAAACGCTGCAATTAAAAGCCGAATACGTTCAAGGGACGGGGAAAATAAGGCGTTTTTCTGGTGTAAACTTGCCCAACTTTTGGTTTTCGCGGTCAGGGAAGCATTGCTCTCTCGGTGGTGGGTACGGTGACAGCTTTGCCATTGGCACAGAGCCTGGTTATGGTACCGGCGGGAGCCACACCGCTAACAGCGTAACACAGAAACACGCAGAGATTGCGGAAGTGTCTCCGAGTTAAGGATATCACATGCTATTTCAGCTTTGACTTACGCTTTTGTTAAAACCCGTATATCTTTATTAAATCCAGTACCGGGCCATCGTATAAGTGTCGGCCGTTCTAATTCTTACCTCTCCAGCTGTCCTTATTCTATCTCCGTCTTGCTGGTCTACTGGGGAGAGGAGTGATGCGTTTCTAATGTTGAGAATCGATTATACGATTGATCTCTGGCCATCAGGCAGTAACCTATAGCACCAGCTGAGATAACTTCATTAAGGAGCAGTCACATCGGATGCTCTCGCAAGGCGCAGGCAGAGGCTGCCGGTTAAACTTTAGTTGGGTTCACGTGGGTAGAGATTTAGACTGGATTTTTTTTTGTTTGCTAGCATTATTATTAATTTATTTACACAGCACCACATTCTAAAGCCGGTATAATGAATAAACCTAGCATAAAAAGGGCATCACATCATTTGGATCTAAAGAAAAGAAAAGAGAGGGGGCCCAGCTCAAAGAGCTTAAGGCACGTAGAGATTTGCGATAAACTATGAAATGCCTACCAGCGCTCAAATCCATCTTCGTAAAGTTCAGTATGCTTAGTAAATCCATGCCATGGTGTTTGGAGATTAAATCAAGCAATATATATGCATTAAGAACCAAACCGGTATGTATAGCATGGGAGCGGTCTTCTTCCTGTTTGATCGCTATTATTAGATCTGTTAGTTCTCTTTTGGAAGGCCATATAGTATGATGGAATCATAAATTCTTGGCCGTGTGTCACATAAGATGGCTCAATGGTAGCTACATCCTACATGTCACACAGAAAGCTGGAAGATTTTGTGACATGGTCATCTCTGTGACTTAATTCTAGACTATAGATGGCCAAGTCATGCTGGAAGTGGACATGTTCACCCGACCATGGTTGGTAAAAAAAACTGGCACAGTTATAAAAACGAAAAAAATGCAAAGAATTAGAGACAAATACAGCTTGATTTATATAAAATTAACTTGAATTAACACCTGGTACTGATCAGACTCCAGTAGATATTCAGTGAAACCGGCATATCTGGTTGAAACTTCTGGATCGTAGATAGACGTTTAAAATGCAGAAAGACATAAGTTCACATAAAACTGGTAAAGTTAAAAAAGGTCTCTCGAACAGCTTCCTACTTCTCAATCCCAGCCTATATCATTTGGAGTTTCAAAGATATTGCTTAGCTTTGAACATTACCGAGAAATCTATTATTTCATACATAGAAACAAAGATCTACATAAAATAAAACTAGATGCAAATTAGAAGAGAGATAAAAAAGATAATAAGATGATCTGGGCAAGGCATAGCAAATGTTCTCTTCAAAGTCACCATGGCCATGAAGGCTTGCATAATACTCCTAATTATTTTGGTCTATTTCAATTATTATCCTATATATTCATATATTTTCACATAATCTGCAACAAATAAGGAATACTTGTCTCTAGGAAATTATGTATTAATACACATACATACAGACACACACGAACATATACAAGGGCACCGTTTAGGAGATGAAACATGTTAGGCCCTAGCGGTATTTTAAGATTTTGAAGATATGAATACACAGCTGATGATCGCAAAAAATGGCATTATTCTAACAGCAATGGCTACTTGGCTTATTCAGCTCATCTTAAGTATATAAGCAAATATACTACACCCTCCAGAATGATTTACCCCCCCCCGTTTCCAGCATATCCCACTATGCATTATTAGGGTAACAGATCCGTAATTACCAAATGATGAGCAATAAGCCCCTCTGTAGATAATGAATGTGGAGTTGCATCAGTGCCAATCATTCCTCTGCAAAGAGTCACTTGGGATGTTCAATAAACAAGGACAGCTTTCCTGAATAAAAGAGGATGATGTGGTTTATAGAGGTCTATGGCGCACAGCAGCGCACAATTACACAAGCCATATACCGTGTGTCGTTGACATGGTCATCATGTGTGTCCTGTGGTCTTCCTCTTCAATCTTTAATTGACCTACATTCTTCATCAAAAACGAATGCACCCTATAAATGACATAGCAGTCGACTCATTCCACATTAGAGTACGAACTGAAACAGATTTCAAAGATATAAAACTAAGCCAAAGTCACAGCAATCCGTCTTCTCTGGTTCATGGACTGAAGACTTTCACAAAATTGCTGCATCTTATAAAAGAAGGTTAAAATAAATGTACTAGAAACTGCTGATTCAAAGGAGAGTCACGTTAGACTGGCTTAATGATCCAATCTTAGCTTAAGGAAGGGAAGACTTAAAAGTTGACTTCATGCATACGACGAGCATTCCTTTAAACTGATTTTCCTGCTTTGTAGACGCACGGAGAGATTTCGGCAGAATCACCCCCTTTGCAATAGCTCTCTACTCGCGGCTCCTTGGCTTGCAGGAATGCCTTCTGCCAAACACATCGCACTATACTCGGCTACAGAGCATCTAACAAAAACCCACATGTTTATGCGCAAAAAGTCATCCAATGGGAATTGCACCGATTGGTTACTTCAAGCAGCCAAAACCGGTGCAAAAAAAATTAGCCCAAGTTGAGGATAGTGCCCTGCCGCTCTGGAGCTGCATCTTCTCCTAAAAGTGCATTATTTTTGAGAGCTATGCGTTTGGGGACGCTAGATGCATAGGTTTAAGCTTTATTCATCTGGACTGAAATTCAATGTAAATATAACACCTTATAAATGGCATGTAAAGGTTTACATAGCATTTTAGTATATCATTTATGGGCATAGCATAGGTGGCATAGACTCCACATCTGCCTCCTGCTAGGCCACAAAGATAAAGGACAAATGCTCAAGTGAACCGCACAGAAGAAATAATCCACTGCAGTACAGTAAACAAAGGGTTAAAGACTCATTAGTTTTGGCTTTAAATACACAATTACAATGATTTTACTGGTTGTGAGGCTAAAACGCACACCAAAAACACAAGGTACTTAAAGCGGTTAGATACAATGAGGATTGATGATTCCTGGATCCAAAAAGAAGACACTGAATGAACGCGCAAGAGCGAGGAACTATATATGGGGCTGTAGCTAGAAAGCAACAATTGTTTGGCATTGGGTCTAAACTCAAGAATTAGCAACATCTGCACAAAATTCAAATAAGCCAAAGTGTAACATATACACTATTGTTTTGGTGAATGAGTTCCTTCATACAAATTGAAAATAACACAAATATCATCTAATATCATCAGGAAGTGTGAAGATAAAGGACAAAGAACTCAAGTGAAGCCGCACAGACAGAATATAAAGCAGCGGCCAGTGACCCGTCACAAAGTGGTACAACCGCAGCTTATGAGATGTGCGGTGAAGACGTATGAATGAGAAAAACATGCAAACTGTGTTTATGTAATTTAAAACTAAACAAATGGATACGGTTTTTTAACTCCCACCAAAATCGTAACCTGATCTACTAGACAAACACCCTGACATCCTTTTTATACTATCTGGTGGTAAACAATAGAATGCCTCTGTCTCAATCCACAGCCTGACACTGAACAAAATGAAAGTCTATGTAGGAATTGACTTCATTAGCATTGCCATAAAGAACCAGCTTAGCGTGGTGGTTAAATCATCAAAATCCCACGAGCAGCAATGGCCGCCTCCAGGTCTGCAGATAAAGGAACAAATGGAGATAAAGCCAGGTTTTTGTCAATGTTAACCTACATTCCTGTTTACACTGTATTTTATGCTCGAGAAGCATTTTTTTATATTCTATTGTCTATTTACCAATTCTATTGATTCTATTGTTTTTCATGGGATTTCCCTTTTAAGGATCGTTGTAAATTGAGCAGCAAGACTGTCTGTTACATGTATGACTTATTAAATTGGTAAAGAGCCCAACATATTTTTCAGCAGAAGAGGCAACTTCCCACTAATTTGGCCTTAGGGACCTTGCCAAACCTCCTTATTTGTTTATTTCTAAATCTTCCTGGCTTGTTTTAAAAAAAGGAGCATGGTTCACAAGAGATGGAGATCATTCTATGATGACGGTCCTCTTAATCCATACAAATAAATGGCTAAGGTGAGACATAACATTAAACAATGAATCATTTTAATATAGTTCCATATGTGAACGGGCAGCAGGTTAACAAACAGCCTCCAGCAGGCAAACACACAAACGGAGGTTGGTTGAGAATAAACTATACACCATTTACCGATAAATATACACAAGTCTGGAACGTTTCTGCGCTCTGAGAGCGTGAAAAACCCAAAATGACTGAACCACTATGCTTCCCAATATCTAGATACGTTACGGACATTTCTATTTGCGTTTTGTTTCACGCAGAGACCCTGGTGTTCTGGGATCCTCCGCAGGAGCAATAAAGTAGCTCCAGCAATGCATTCTGGGCCAAGTATTTACATAGAGAGCATGCCCTCGCAGCACATGATGATTCTGGGGCTGGACCAGTAAAGGTCCACCAGCAGCTCAGTCTGTAGTTCCTCAGCTGTCCACGTTCAGCAGGAGTCCTTTTTAGCTTCACCCAGATAACAGGTCTGGTTTGGTGCCAGCAGGTTAAAATTAATGGAAGCGGTTCTCAAATGTTAGTCTTACTTTACATATTTTGATGTCTGCGCTACGCTCGCCTCCCCTTTCCATATAAGATGTAACAAGATTATGTTTTACAGCAAGTTTGATGGGATTACCAACATGCCTCATCAGACTACCATACTCTTTATGTAAAAGAAATTGCCTACAACACAATGTATAGGTTTCTTACGTATTTCACTTTCACGTATTTTGTGTATGTGTTAAGTTTACAGAATTACTCACACAAAACATATGGAAAAACAAAATACATGCAATGCATATTCTTGACTGAGAACGTGTGGTTCCCTGAGATGGGGTTTCAGCTGCTTGACTTCCCTATAAATTCTGAAGGTCCAAGGCTACTGAACTTCTGAAAATTTGGTGTGGCCATGAACAATGCATGTTAAATCAGTGAGCTCTCCCCAACGTCCCTTAATCTTTTGAACTGTATGTTACGCAGCGACAGCTTAGCCCTTCTTCCTGCCAGTGTTGGCCCTTCATTACGATTAGTGAAGCGAGGGACTCCATAGACTCTCGGAGCGCACCCGGGGTATGTAGTCGTAGTTTGCCAGCTCTTCCAGATGGAAATGGTACCACAACAGGTCAACACAAGTCTTTACCTTCACCGAAACAATCAACGTCATCCTATAAATGCAAATATACAGATCCCACTCTAGACTGCAGAATAAAAATGTCATGGGTAGCAGGTACTCTATTTCTTGTCACTTTAAATTATGACAGAACAATGAAATATAATCTACATTGTGTTGTATTTATTATCAAGGTGTCAGAGACATAGAATCCCTAATATACTATGTGCAGAAGAGCCTCGCTGAACAAATTGTTCAAATGCACACTATATCATTACACCATTCAATAAAACACCGAGCAGAATTACACCGCGGCCGCTGTCAACAGTGATTAATGACAGAGAACACGTGAAAACATACTGCCAGCGCTTATACAAATGCCATGAAACACGAAAATGTCAGATAAGTGAAAAAAAATATGGGCATACGCCGAAAACCGCACGTGCTTCAAGAAAACCCATGCGGTAAATAGTCGACTAAGAGCAGGTGAGGGTTAGCAAAATAAAGTGTGAGACCTGGACTTGAAACAAGAACAAAAGTATTAGCGATAAAACGCTTAATGCTCCGTTTTCATGAGTAAAATGTGATTTATTTAACTTTATCACATATCCCAATATTTGATGTGGAATAAGGAAACCGCGTGAAATCCCTTTCCACGGATGAGAGCGGCATGTCTATTTCCAGAAACACATCAAAGCAGTTGTGCTCCGTGGGCTACAACTTGGAGCATGTACATACACGCATGCACGGACCGGGCGGCAATGACCTTTCCCCTCACATATCAGATAATCGCTTAACAACAAGGGCAGGAGCTAAAGAGCGTCCCACAAATTCAGAATGTTTTGGTAAATCATTGATTAAAAAAAAAATATCTGGCAATCTATACAGATTCATGATCTGCTTGGTTGCAAAAGGAATGGAAAGCTGTATTAAAAGCAGGTGTGCTAAATCTAATCGCTCCCACAGATTTATTTTGGGATAAAATGGCAGGGAAGTACAATGTCTAAATTATCTAAATAACCACAAATTGCTCTTTAAGCACAAAACCTTTTGAAAGATAACATTAACCATCGTAATTAGCCTTTGGTGGAAGACGGCTGAAATGTCCCTGTGTGTGTTAACAAAATAGGCCACGTAATACTGAGGGAGTATGGGAAATAATACATAATAATGTATAAACGGAAACCCTTAGATCAGGGCTCTACAAATCCTGCGCACCCGGCCGCCATGTATCAGAGCTGGCCCTTGCTTGTCTATAGGGGGTCGGTTTGGCAGGTGTTGAAGTCAGTGTGTGCGTATGTATATAGTGTGTGTATAGTGCTAGACAGAGTGTGTGTTGTGTACCGTAGTGTCAGTGTTTGTACTTGCATACAGTGCCAGAGTCAGTGTGTGAGTGTATGTTGGATAGTGGTTTTTGTATGTTTGATAGTACGTGTGTAAGAGTGTGGTGTTAATGTGTATGAAGGTATGGTGTTGTGTGTGTTACTGTGAGCGTGTAAGCATATAGTTTTGTGTGTGTGTGTGTGTGTGTGTGTAAAACCTTCCAACATACACAGTACTCGGGCGTCTCTGTAACTTTGATAATCATGTGAATAAATCAATGTAAGGGTCTCTGTAACTTTGATAATCATGTGAATAAATCAATGAAGGGTTGGACACACGCCGACAGCCCTGTAAAAACCAAAATGATGACATTTAACATAAGTTGGTATATGGCTATAAAACAAGCAGAAAAGGGTCAAAGTCCAAAAATCTTCTTTGCTATACAAAACAGCAACTTTAGATCCCTTGGCCACCAGTAATGGTCACCCTCCAGCTTCCAAAAAAATAAGCTATTAATGAGAACATGATAGACTGTTTGGGCTGGAGCTAATGGGGGTGCATGCTCCGGATACATAATTAAAAATGCTGACTATATAAGACTTTCACCCGACCCGGCTTCTTTTTTCACGTGGTGCAGCTGAATCAGGCGTTTGATTCTATCCGACGCCGGCTCAAGCAGCTATACAAATACCACAATTTCACAAACTTGGTTCGTTTCACAAACCGTGTGCTTTTCCATCTTCTCCACAGTTTCAACTGCATGCTAATAATTACTTTTGGTTTGAAGGCATTTCCTGTTTTCATTCTCCATGGATTTCTCAAAGGGAGTTCTCTGGACAGAAAACCGGCCACATCTAACCATCTTGATGGGAAGTCAGGAGGAAACCGATCATAGCAGCTTCCCAAGACCAAGGACTTTGAGAGGCAAGCGTCAGCGCAGAGAAGAAAACAAGCACTGCTGACGTTACAGCTTACGTATAGAATATTTACTGGGCAATTTATATGTGGATGCGCTAATGTATACAAACTGTAGAACAGATCAACATCTTTGGCCACTTAACAGAGAGCAATGACATGGCAAAGATAGTGACAATAAGTAAAATGAACCAGAAGCATGCATCATATTATACACATAATGCAGTAATTATGGATTAAGGAAGATCATATTATATATATATATACATACATACACACACACTGTAATAAATTCAAACGCACTAGCTGTAAATCCTTGGAATTGTGGTACATAATTCCACCTTTAATTTACTCTGTGAAATAATCAAACTTGATTTACCAAGGGATGGAATCAGACTTTACAATCTCTAAAATTCTGATAATCCCAGCAGCAGCATATTCTAGGATCACCAGGTAGGGAGGTCCGTGGGGGGAACCAGCTGCACATCCTTAAGAAGAGCGCGGTCGAGATAAGAAAACTCTGCGTAGAGAACAGCATGGGGGTTTGCGGGTGGCCAAACAGAAGTATTTCAATAATTAACCATGGAAGGGGATATATTGCAAATGGGCAACAAAGACGTACCGTATTTCCCCAAGTATAGGACGCTCCCCCATTGGGGGGGGGGCAAAAATAAAATAAAAAATATTACATAGTTATTGTACTGGCTACCTGGGCATGATATGAGTGTGATTGATGCTGGCTGCTAGCAACTGTTAGCAATCGCACTCCTATCATGCTCATGCAGCCAGTACATCACTTTCAGCCTCCCTGTGCCCCCTACACACGGATCCATGCTAACATACATACATACAATTTACTCCCCAACCTTACCTGAACTGCTGCCACTCGCCGACTAGAGTCATCTGGTGCGCTGTGCATTCACGTGACTCCACCGGGTTCCTGTGCAGCCGCGGCGGATGAAGGTAAGCAGCAGTTAATGAAAAAAAATTTTTAAAAAATCTACCACCACTGCGTAAGACGCAACCAATTTTTAGACCCCAATTTTTTCTAAAAAAGTGCGTCTTATACATGGGGAAATACTGTATGTAAAGACGCAAGCATGTCGGAGGGAGAGAAGGCAAGGGGCTTCTTTATCCTGACAGCCTAGGATCTTCTGTGGCTGCCAGTATCTTCACCATTAAAGGAGGGTGATTGACAGTTTCTGCGTTTTGTTTACTGTAAAGATAATTAAAATGAGTATACAATCCGGTATAAAGGGAATCTGCCATCAGCATTTTATATAATCAGATCTTTGCTTAAACATAACTAAGTACGAATGCAATGTTCAATTTCTTTTCTAGATAGCAATTTGCATAATTCATGAATTCTGACAGAGGAATTGTGTATTAGAATGAAATTCTGCCCTCCCCAGCAATTCCCAGTGGAGTTTCGCTTTACTTTCTGTTGCGTTAATAGGAAATTATTATGGCCAATACACACGGCAGAAACCAGCTCAGACCCAGAGGGAGTCCACTCAGCATAGACAGGGCATTTCATGGACTTTTTTCCATAACTCTCACAATTCTTCAGCGACGGCATCGGAAGTCTACTATAAGCCCAAATGGCAAGATGCCTCCTGGGCTCTCTTACATTGGGCATATGCTTGGGGGTTTTATTTTCTCTGTAAAGCTATTCTAATATATTTTAGGGCAAGTGAACAACTTAAAACACAAAACATCAACGTAGCAGCTCCCATAGAGCACAGTACGTAAAACAAGTAACAGTTACATTTATATACAGAAAAGCCAAACATGGCATATGATATACAGAAGTGTAAGAATTATGATTGAATACAGCCAGTTCACCTTCAAAAGGCTACACGGGACAGGCAATATAGATTAATATGGGCATTTATATATGAAACTTATAGAGCAGAATGCAAGCATTACCATGCAGCGCCCTACATCTTGTCTCCGATTGTCTCCGATTGTCTTTGCACGGGGAATCTATCAGCTCAAACATTGTTATGATGAACCTCAAATACATAGCCGGCGAAACAAATGATCGCAACGCTCTAATGCCGTAAGCGGAAGAGTCTCTTGGCAAGCACTTTGCGTAAGCAAGTGGGTGGGCTTTTCATTCCTGGTGACAGCCATTTCATGGAGCAGCATGGTTTAATGACTTGGCTGCCCAGCTACTGTAGAAAATGTCGAAAGATTTGGTCATTGTTCGTAGGACTTCTGTAGTTAGTCAGCACTTGGGGTCATGAACGATTAACCTAGACCAGGGGTGTCCAAACTGCGGCCCTCCAGCTGCTGCAGGACTACATCTCCCATAACGCTCTTTCAGCTAAGGGGCTGGCTGAGGAGTATGGGAGATGTAGTCCTGCAGCAGCTGGAGGGGCGCAGTTTGGACACTCCTGACCTAGACGATTAACATGAACCTAGAAAAGTGCCTCAAGAATGAACTCAGGTGCCTCCAAGTCAACTCTATATATCATAATTCTATGTATATCTATCCATCATATATGGCAGTGGTTTAATTAGTGTTTTAAAGAACAAGCAGTGAATAAAAACAGAACTTTAATTTTCACGTGGCTTAATCGCAGTGCCTAAACATGCTGTAGCAAAATATAAAATCAAAGGGGAAAATGTTACATAAAATCTTTAGCATCCATGGAAAAATAATGAAGACTAAGAATAGAAAATCACTACTTCCCAAAAACCCCATAAGCAGCTTTTAAATACCAATACTTTGATTTCACAAGGGAAAGGAGGGGGGGTGGGGGTGGAATGAAAGACACTTTTCCCAGGACAGACTATTAGCCAAACAAATCCGTGAAAACGTTTCTCATGGAAAGCGAGTAGCCTCTAGCTACGCTTTTCCCAAATCATTAAAATACAGCTTTTCTTCAATCCGCAATGAAAAAAATTCCCCATGACGGAAACGCATGACTTTTAAAGAGCCGTAACAAGGTATCTTTCTCGGATGTACGAAATGTGAATCCCGTAACATACAAACTTTTCTTATGGAAACTGGCTTTGTTCAGTAAATATAGAGCGGCCTCCTCCACGCACGGAACATGGCTTCGCGTCGACGTTCCTCCACATCCAAATGCAGTAGGGTTTGTGCATTCTCTTTAATGACGAAGTAGGTAGAAGCGAGGCCGTTGAGTAAACTGCTGAGAGAAGGTCTAGTTCAATTAGCCGACTTTGCCACATTTATAAAAAAAATAACATTAAAATGCAGCTTTGACAATATAACGCAAGAGCGGCTCCAATGGCCATATTATATGAATGGCCAAGCTAGGAAGATAAAACAAATCCTAATTGTTTTAGTCAAATAGGATTAGTCTTTTAGCTTATGAATCCACTCATGTATTACAAAGAATAAATTACACTGTGCATAACATAAGGGTATTGCAGGTCAGCTCGGAGCTCCATGTTATTAGCAAAGTCCTTTATTCAGTAGAATGAGTGTTCTGCGCATGCCTACGTTCCTGTGTATAAAATTCATATTTCCATTTTAATTCACAATATTCAGGTGACCGGTGTCTGCTATAAACTTCACTGCAGAGATTATCTTACGACATGACTCCTACAGAGGCTTAAAGTAAGAGGTCAACTCACACACAATTTATATAATGCTTGGAAAGCCGACTCTTTGCAGCAAGATAGTCACAAAAAGTCTTAAGGAGATTTAACACACAGAAAGAAAGCTTCTAGATCTACAATCATCTCTGTTTCGGAGTAAAGCGGCTCCTTTAGGAGCCTTACAATGCAGAATCCCCTTCCATGTAGCAGAAGTAAAAAGAAGCCACAAGGAAACCCTCTCCAAAGTTTTCCCTCAAATAGTTATCTCTCTAGTTACAGATTAGGCAGCTCAGGTATCTCGCGGACCTGGCTGCTTATTGAGAAACGTTCAGGAAACGGAATTACGTTATTTGCAAACCAAACATCAAAACTAACTGCATTCTGATCCTCTCGTGTGGCCAAGCTAATTAAAATGAACCTTCAATGAAACGATAACACTGGCTTCACGGTGGGTCTACTACCTTTATGCACCCAAAATAACGCTTCCGGCTCACACGAGACATCAAAAAGCAAGAGAAGTAAAGGGGTTCCCGATAACCATTACACCATCACCCCTTAAGAAATATATTCCTGAAATGGCATTTAATGTAAAGCTTTTATTGAAGTCAGTGACATCACAGCATCTTCTTATAAGCGGAATGGTACGCGTTTAACGGACTCGTTTGTCAGCGGCTACTTTCTCTTCATTGTATGTTGGATTCCACATTGGGAAAAGAATTACAAAATATTTTATGCCATATTAGTGCTTTACTATAAGATATGTAAATACATTAAAACATATGGCAATTTGGATTGCGTTATCTTGTATTTTACCGACAGCAACATGAAATCCATATGGCGATGTTTAAGAACAACTCTTCCTTGACGTTAAGAATGCACATGTTTCCAGCATACTTGCAGAAGCCTTGGCAGAGACAAGAAGATAAGGACATGAGGCATGGTACGGACTTGGCAGAGACAATAAGATAAGGACATGAGGCATGGTACGGACTTGGCAGAGACAATAAGATAAGGACATGAGGCATGGTACGGACTGATTCCTAGCCCAATGTCGCATGGGCACCATATGCCGGAGAGTATTGTGCACTTTAGTAGGTCCTATGACTCACTGGGACGATATACCAGGACTTTATGGATGAAGAAGGTGCAAAGGAGGGCTACACAATAAATAAAGGGGTTGGAAGATCTTGGTTATGAAGAGAGACAAAAAAGTTGAATCTATACAGTAGAAAAAGTGCATCTTAGAGGGATTATTATAATATTGTATAAGTGATCTGGTCATTAACAGAAACGTACAAAGTCTCAGAGGTCATCCTCAGACTGGAAGAGCGAAGATTGTCTACACAACAAAGGGGATTCTTTACAGTAAGGGCAGGTAAGGTATGGAATTCACTGCCAAGAGAGCTGATATCATATAAAATGTATGCTTTCAAAAAGTGTATGGATATTTTCATATAAGAGCAGAACATACGGGGCTATAAACATATAGAATAAACATTCATATCTCAAAGCTCCTCAACCCAAGGTCAACAAAAAGTTTTTTTTCCTTAAGTGGTAAAACCTGAAAATTAGCTTAATTGAGGTTATTTTTTGGTCTTCTTTTGGATCAAAACCGGGAAGGATAGGTAGAAGGGTGACGGAATCACCGCGTTACTATGTAATAATATTTGTCTTGGCCAACAGTCTCTTTTTCGCAAAAATAAAAAATGTACAGGACTCAATCGAATAATTTAATTATCTTACAAGTGACGAGTGTACAGAATGCTTCGTGGGTGCGTAAAATAAATTGCAGGTGTCTCAACAAAGCATTATCTGATTCATGGACAGTGCAGTGCAGGCAGATTGTTGGCTAAACTTGTCACATATTAGCATAAGAATGCCAGATGAGTAGCTATTAAGGCTGTCAAAGCTTTCACAATATGCGGCAGATTAATAGCACACTTTCACATTCCCCGCAAAGTCGTGCACCTGTAGCCGACCTATATAGCAGATTGCGTGCAAAGAAATGTCATGCCATAGTGAAAGAATAATGGTTAATATAGCATTAGGAGTATTCGTTCATTAAATGCATCAGGGTCATAGACAAGAACGGCAAACAGATCTAACACACGATTGCGGTAACTTATGTATATTGAATTTACCATCAAACCACGTTGAGTTATTCAGAGGGCGATGCTTTTCATTTACTCCGATTCGCAATTCTGAATTTATTTAAACGAGCCAAAAAATAGCATAACAAAACCGGCATTGCCCACCGGTAGCCAGGGGCTTACGAACGCATACAATCTGGTCACTCATCACAAAGGGAGTGATTTCACATGCTAGTCCGCGCATCTGAAATCCCCAACTGATATTTAATACTCATTTGATTAAATCCTGCAGAATCTGCTCTTTGATAATGGCGCTGTGAAATGGGATGTGAAGAAACTGTGGAAATGTCAAGGAAAATCCTCTTCGGCATCATTACAACCTTTTTTTTTTTATACACTGGAAAAAAAACAGTTATTGGGGGCGGAAAATGGGAGCTATTAGTTTATACATATATACTATTCGTTTATACATATTTTTGCTACCATGCATAATTTTGAATGTCCTTTACAGGAGACTCGTCATCCAGGAACATTGCAGAATTTCTATGTTAAGTAAACAAATCCCCATTTAGATTAATTGAAGTCGGTTTCCCAATATAAGTTAGAAAAAACCCTACAGAGTGCTACATCTGTATATAGCATGTACCCCAAAATCTGATTTCTAAAATGTTTCAGTTATGTTCTCCCCTTTTTGTGTGCATATTAGTCGGTTCTGGCAAACCTTAGGGTTGAGCAGTCCCTCCTGCCCCATAGGCGCATAATTAATAGTGTCCAGAGAGGGCTTTACATTGCATGAGGGTCTCAGTGGGTTAAAAGGCAGCGCAGCCCCACTGAGTCAGCTCCTTGGTAAGGAACATAGCGATGGTAGGATTAAATAGGACTCGGGGTTCTTTGACATAATGGCAGGTTAAGGAATATAGGGCCATTTAATGAGATGGAACCGCCAACATTTTTGTCTCAGATAGTATTTCTTTTAAATAGTATCTGTTGGGTGTGGGCTGATCTCTTGCTTTGTTGTGTGTACATATCGGTCATCTCAGGAGCACCCCAAAATCCGATTGTATGTTTTGGGGGTTTTTTTTGGGGGGGGGCAGGAGATGGCTTTCATCCAGCACCTTTTCACTTATAGTAGCAAAGCATCTTTTATTCTTTACCCTGAAAATGGCAATGCTACTCTTTGATGACAGGTTACAATAACCCTGGATATTGCTAAATGAGCAGACTGATACAAAAAGGAGATATTGAAGTTGTACTGAGAAGAGAATGCTGCCCTGGAAATCAGCTCTCGCGTTCTGCATCGTGTCCAGGGGAAAAAAAAGATCTCCCTACCAGCAGATCCGACAGGGGGAAAGTTACAAGCGAAAGGACAAACACTAGTAACTGAACCTACCAAAATGGCCACCATTACATTCTACGAGTATGTTGGCCAAAGTGGAAGATACAATGATCCCCGAGAAGAGTCATTACACATTTTAGCGGGTCAACACTTTCCAACATTAAGATGTATAGCTACAATAAGTGTACAATCCGACAATGGTTACCCTAAAGAAGCTTGTAGTTAATACTAAAGTATTGATTTTATGGTTATGCCATTATTGTTACCCTATACAGTTAAAAGACATCTCTATCCGATCTCCCCATCAGCCCAAGGCTGGAGGCTCTAATTCTGTTTCTCACGGGATCCTCATCAGCACAGACTGGTAACTTCATCTATTTAAAGATTAAATATCAACTAGCTAAAAAGCTTGCTTTCAAATAAAGAGCAAAATCACAAGATTTACTGTATAGCATTTGGTAAAGCGGCACATACAAAGGAGAAAGAGAAACAAAGACCAAAGCAGAAAATATTTCCGTATGTCCCCAACGGCTATCCAATCTATAGAAAATCATGTATTTGTAATAAATAAATGCGTAGTGTGTAATGACCAAGCCAGGCAAATAGTTTTAGGCGTTCACCCAAGTGTTGCAGAAACACGGGAAGGGTTGCCTGTTTACTTGTATATAAATAGGTTGTCATGGTTGACATTTTCAAGCCGGGACAGCAAATATACGTCCCATCCCTAAACCATTGTATAGAAGGCAACGGATCAATGAGTAGTTGTTAGTTACATTAATCATACAGCGTATCACAAGGAAGTATCCTAACTAAAGACTTCTCCAGTAACTATGTATTCATTTAAGTCATAAGTATACTTCATAAGTTATTATGTTTTGCCAAATTGCAGCGTTATTGGCTTATGAGGGAAAGCCACCAGTGGCCACGGTTTCAGAACATCAAAAAGCGGCCACGTTCATCACAATATATCGATGAGACAGGAGCTCTAGGTGTGCAGCTAAATAATGAGGTCCCTAGAACAGCAAGACCACTTCAAACTTCTTAAGGTTTTCCTACTTTATATATACAGAGACAGAGAAAGTAAGTAGTTGTAAACAATAAAACATATGAACGTAGGACAAACCAATAGTAATTTTGAAAGACACAATGGACGCATACCAAGGGTAGGAAACTAAAGATATTTTTGATGATTTTCATTTTGGCTTATTGGCATTACGTGGACTTTTATTGAAGACGTAGTTGCAGAGCTTCATTGAAATAAAAAAAATACATAAAAACTGGAGATATTACAGAGCCAAATTATAGAAGAGCCACAGAGGGCAAGAGAGTCCTCAACCTTTATCTTCTGGGTTCCTTCTTAATTCCCCCCCCCCAAAGCTAAAAGGCCGGCAGGAAGACTGGATGTTCTTTAGTGCAGGCCCCCCCCACCGAAAAAGTTACTTGACAAAAAAAAAACCAAAAAACTAATTTACTCAATAAATTGGCACGCGTGAAAAACTGCAATGTTATACCCACCTATGGAAATGCACGCGTCAGAGGCATGGACTGTGCTCTGTAAACATTCTGCACAACTCCAGATCAATCCAGAATAATGTCCACTATTGTGAGCGACAACATGCCCTTAATTGAATATACAGAGCTTTAGTGGGAACTGCCATTACTTTTCTTAATAAAGAATTAAGCTCTGTAATTATAGGGGTTTAGGATAAAGAATTTAATTTTGCCCATCATCCCCAGGCACCCCACAAGTTGGAACCCTCCCACATTTCAGTGTGATTACATCACATGTGACATAATAGCATATATATACCAACGTCACAAATGGACTTTACCATCCCATACAGAAGCTGTTTGTTGCTGTGAAATCAAAGGAGCATTTCACTGGCATGATAATCTTATGGAGACCCCAGGGGACTAAAGCAGGTTGGCATCTCTCCATAC
The DNA here is from genome assembly GCA_009364415.1 of Spea multiplicata. Lineage (NCBI taxonomy): Eukaryota > Metazoa > Chordata > Amphibia > Anura > Pelobatidae > Spea > Spea multiplicata. Next base: position 44,201 of record VKOC01022724.1, read on the forward strand.
ATTTCTTAACTTGGAGAGGACATATAATGGGCAGTTTCCCTTTAAACAGTCGTCTCCATCTGATCAAACTATATGAAGCTTTGGCCATTCCCAAGTCACGTCGTATTCTATACACACTGGGGTTTTAAGGTTACTTATCCCATCACCGGGACTACGGGGGTACAAAAGCAAATAATCCTTTAACGTGGTGGACGCATTCATTCAGCAGATAGCCCCTAAATTAGTCCATCATTTATAATTTATAGGAATCAATAATTCAGTCATTTAAAGATATGAATAATATGCTAAAATCGGCTTCTGGGATTTCCTGGAATCTGCTGTAAAATTACACGTGAGGCAGACTTCCGCAGCGCTCCTCGCAATCAATTATTCTGCCCTCATCTCCATTCTATATTCAGCCTTTGCAGCATATGCTAAGAGTTTGGAGGGGGGATAGTGCTGGCCATGAAAGGCTAGCAGAAATACTAGAACGTGACAGCTGAAATATAGCGTGTAAAGCATACAGATATATTCATGTCTAATAACCAGCATACAGTATGTTGTCTACATGGAAGGAGCAAATACATTGCAGAGACTGATCTGCGTTAGCATAGATTTCATTTGCAAAAGTAAAGGACCATGCTGAGGGCAGCAGAATTTGTGTGTATATATATATATATATATATATATATATATATATATATATATATATATGCACACATACATACACACACATATATATACATACACACACACACACATATATATACATACATATGTTATTGTTCAAAAGTTTGGTGTCACTTGGCTGTTTTCATGGAAAACAAGGCCATTTCTAGCTGTAATGATCTCAAAAGAGTTTTCTCATAATCAATTAGCCTTTTAATCTTAAACTTGGATTAACTAGAATTTATTGTTTTGTATGTTTTATATAGCGCCATCATAATCCATACGGCTGTAGAACGGGTAGACAGAACATTTCCAGTAATATATAACATAATTTGAGGAGGTCCCTTCCAATCTTACAAACTAAAACAAGGTGCAATTAGAACATAGGAGTGATGTTCCAACATACTTTATTATTATTTATTTATTTATTGCATACTTGAGCTAAAGAAGAAAAAATACCACTGGGGCAACAATAACGTTTTAAAGCTGAGTAAAAGGCATTTTCCATCGAATCTGTGTATACTTCTCGTTTCCCCATGTTATTTTGAATGTGTTTTAAGGTTGGACTCAACAAACCACGAGAGCCAGGTTGTCATGGAAACTAGAAAACACTTCCTGGCGCTCAAGGCTTACGTTGACCAAGGGGATAAAAATTGGCCAGGGCTGCCGTTGTGAATCCAGCACTGGCGTAGGGTGCCAGAAGATAGGTAGTGGTGTTGCAGGTCTCCACGAGGAGGAGCAGTGTGTGTGTGTGTGTGTGTCTATGTGTGTGTCTATGTGTGTGTCTATGTGTGTGTCTATGTGTGTGTCTATGTGTGTGTCTACTTTTGTGTCAGAGTCAGTGTCTATATGTAGAAATGTATAGCGCCAGAGTATGTGTACTGTATTGTAATGGCAGTTTCAGTGTCAGAGTGTATATTTTTATATAGTGTTAGCCAGTGTGTGCGTGTAATGTTGTTGGATAGTGTGGTGTTGTATATTACAGTACAGGTTAAAAACAAAAAAAGGGGGCTCCTAAATATTTTTGGCTGGCTTCTAGAGCCGTACCAAATGTGTCGACCCCTATTTTAAGCATAACGTTTATGTTCAGAACCAGCTCAGGATGCAGAAACACAAGAGCGCCAAACAAAAACACAGATCACTAACTGAATTACACCAAGCTAATTGTATAAGCAAATGAAAAGGTCACGGGTTAATCGGTCAAATTCATCTGGAAATATCCTTTACGCCTCTCAACCCCAAAATACGCTGAATTTCCTTAAAGCATGTTTCAGATTGAATGTCGCATTAAACAGCAAGAAAGGCAACCTACTGCAAACCGTTAATTCAATAGAAACCTCCTAACAAGGAGCTCTAATCAGCAACGCAGCAACCACGGCATAGAAAATGAGACAGAAGGCGCCAAGCACAATGAAATTCATTCCAGACAAGGTATGATTACAATTACGCGAATGAATGAACCAAGCATTTTGTGAATGGTATATCTGTGCCGATATAAACCTACATACGCTGGAATAAGGGCATGCAGATTGCAGAAATAATCACATATAATGTCCGTGGTCACCTATCACTTGACACTACACATTTTTGCCAGCTGAAGAGGGGAAAAAAAAAGGCAGTAACATCGATGTTTAGTTAGCGCAGAAGTAAACTCGGCATTTGTTGCAATGTAAGTAAGCAGCAACCCATAGATACATTGCCATAATATTATGGTATCGCCTGGACCTTGAAACTATTCTCCGCGGATAGATGCTTATGCTAATTTCACGCTAGATCGTGCATTGTGATAGGCTGGATTTCGGAAACCAGATTTGTAACAGTAATTTTTTTTTCAAAAAAAAAAAAAAAAAGGCAAAAGCTAGGGAGAAGCAAAGAAGAATAGCAAGTACAGTCCAGGATCAAAGCTGGATCAGCCGAGTTAATCATACACGTGCTCCGTTAATGACATGTCAAGACTTTCTTCCCTCTGATATCGCTCTGCATTCTTTGCAGCGGGTCATTAACCAGCTCTCCCTCGGAGAGAAAGGGGAAGGCACATACCGGTACTTCTGCTCCTACCCCTCATTCCTCGCCTCTGAAAAGAGGAATTATACGCTCACTGCATGGGGCCTAATGGATTCTTTTACACCGGATCAATAGAACTACCAGAGTAAACAGCACGGTACGGAATAACCTGCTATTGAAAACTGGTGGGCCAGATCTTGGAATGTGCTGCCCAAATACACCTTTTTCATCTCCATTGTGTAGCGCAGTTTATTTACTCACACCCAGGGCAGTGACAGCCTCAACACCGCATAATCAATGGCAAATTATAGCCTGGATAAGACCATTAATTGTTTACCGGCGTATTTGTTTGTAAAAGGCCAACGTGCTATAAAAAGGGCTTACTTGGGAACGGTGCCCGGGACCTACTGATCCGATCCTAAAGCCAACCAACGGCCAAGATCGTTTTCCAGTATACTGTCGATATGACTGTGAACCAATCTACAGTCTGCACCAAGAAGAACTCAACTTTATTATAAGAAGTTGACAATTAGTTACCATTGTGGACCATCCATTATGGTCTTCACATATCCTCACAAGGTCTTCACAATGTATGAACCTCCTCTGCTAGAGGAAGAAACATCTTTAGAATTCAGAAATCCATGCGGAATCGAAGTGGTTAAGAAAAAGCCCAGAGGGCCGCAAACAGCACAAAGAAAGGATTTAAGTGTTTAAATACAGCAAGATCTGGACAAAACGGACGAGTGGACAACAGGCTATTGTCATCAGCAATCCCTTTAATCACCGGTCAATGAATTATTCAAATAGCTGCAGTAATGTGTTTAACGGCACCATTGGAGAGAGAATATATCGCTTTCTACGAAAGCCCCCAACACCCCAGTATTATGTAACATCAGAAAATTAAGGACGGAATGGCTTGAAATACCAACATTCCAGGTACGAAACTCCAACACTTTCCAAAGCAACTTGTGCTGCGGACTCTCCAGAGAAGCTCATATGATGCGATATGATAATTCACGAGGATAAAAATGCACACGGTCGGGAAGATGACACCGAGTACCTTGCACGCGTTATTCTTTTTCCATAAATGCAAATACAATCAATCACAGCATTTAAGACTTTTTATTTATTTATTTTTTTATAACTTTGAACCTGCGCGGGGCAGCACGCGATACCGGTGGCTACGGAATACACGCGGAAGACGCCTTTAAAGCAGGTCTGAGTCACTTCCAGAGTACAAGACTAATTCTAATGATTTGCCCTGCGGATATCGTGAAAGAGCACTGATCGGGGCTGAACGTTAAATCAATGGAGTCGAAATGCATTCGCCGCTGCTTTCCAAGGGCCTGGGATCGGCGCTTTACTTCATTAAACCAGAATGTAAAAGTCGAGGGTGGTTTTTACGACAGAGACTGGACACGGAAGCCCTACGCAAATCCCCCGGGGGTCATCACACATAAAAACTTTACTGGGATTGATAAATCCAGCAATCATTCCACACGATGATGATTACATTTCCACTATCGACAGAGGAATGGCTTTCTTAAAAAGTCCCAAGTCCCTTAAGTTAAAAGATGTCAATATCCAGATTGCAAATGCATTACGTGGGCCAAAAGGGCCACAAACTGCCTCAACATTACCAAAAGAAAACAAAACACTATAATGATTGTGACTAAAACTCCCATAGTGCTCAGCCGGCCACCTGCAGGAAGATCACACAGTTTTACTGCTAAGGACCGGCAGATCGGATTCCCGAGCTACGGCTCTAGCCCTGGGCGCTTTTATAGTTTCGCTATACGATTGTTTGCATAAAAAATGCCAGCGATTAACGCGTGGACCGCCAAATGAAACATTTAAGGTGCATGCGCAGATTTCCGACTTACAGCAGGTAGAAACTTCATTGTTGATACATTTTAAGCAAAGACGAGTTTAAAAACAGATCACTAAAGAGGATGTTCAGTAAAAATACATTTTTTGGGGAGTTGAGACTTGTAGATTGTAAGCTTCCAAGAACAGTAGCCGCTTTACCTTCTGCACCAGCATTAATCCTATCATTTTAAATCATCTTGCCGGAGCTATATCAATAAACGTAAAGCACTTTGACAGGGTTTCCCAGATTACAGATTTCACCGTTATTTACATTTTGTTTCTCTTTATTTCTATTCTCAATACAAAATATACAGAGACGGTGAACTTGGAAGCTGGCGTGCAGGGCCGCTTTATTTAGTGGATCGGTTTGTCTTAGTCGGTCAGTCCCTTTGAAAGTACGCGCTGTAAAAAATAGGAGGTTATAATAATAAAATACCCCCAGATATTAAACAAGTGGGGGTCAGGATACGCCACGACAGGGTCACAAACAGTTAACTCTCGCCGTATAGCAGATTGGGGGGAATAAAGGGGATCTTAGGAAGCGTGATAAATAATACCGGGTTAGAAACACAGAATTTGACGGCAGATAAGAACCGCTCGGCCCATCTAGTCAGCTCATTATTCCCAATGTAAAGACTCAATCAGCCCACGGTCTTACTCTATATGGTTTAGCCATATACATGTTTAAACCACCCCCCCACACTGGATTAGCCTTTACATTCTACATATTATCTATAGGTTATCAGCCATTCTATAGGTTTAGATCATATTGATCTTTAGGAGGTTAATAGATCTCTTCCATGAAAGCACTATAAACACATTACATTGACATCTCCCGTGTCTGTCCCCTTCTGTGCACTAAACAAGGAAATGCAATATACATTAAGCCAATTACAGCATTGATCTGATTTGGAAATGTCATACTCCTCTATATAATCCCCCGCCGGACAGCAGGGCAGATGCGCTTCTTACCATATCCACCGGCACAGGGCTTGACATCGTGACAATACGGCAGGGCACCGCCAGTTACGAGAAGGTCTTGCACCGCGTTAAAGCCCCCACTCGGTCCCGGCTGGAGTGAAGGTATTTTAACGACGATCCCTTTAAATCCAGAGGAGATGCCCGGCACGGTGATGAGTGGAGAGAGGGCACCAGGGCTCGGGCATGGGCTTTAAATCCACCTTTGTTTTTTGATGATCGGATCTGCGCACCGCTTAGCAGACAGAGCACTACGGGGGTAAATGAAGGAATTCAGTAACTGCCCCCGGGGGTGATACGCGGAGATCTCGCTCGCTCTCTCGTGTAACGAGCTAAACACTAGTGTAAAGTTTCACTCCAGAGCCAGGAGAAGGTTAACCAGGAGGAGCCCGCGGATACAAGGGGAGATCCTGTCTGATCCGGGCTCAACTAGAAGGCTGATAATAAAACAAATAACTCCTTGTTCCTGTCTATAAATAACTCTAGAGGAGGGATTAACACGGCGAGTCCTCACAGCAGCGACCCCCAGTCAGTGCGACCACTTTATAGCTTCATTCCCCAGGCAAACCAACTGCGTCACCCCAGTACCGAGCCCAGCGGGAGGTCGTGAGTCTGGAAATGATCTATCTGCGGCGGAGCCGTCGTTCTAAAACGTAAATATCGCCACTGCCCTTCTGTGCACCCGCAGCCGGCTCGGCAGTCACCAGCTTCTCCTTCCTGTCATCGTTAACACTAACATGGCGGCCGCGGACAACTGGGAGGGGCTTAGGTGTACAGCCAGATAGCCACGCCCACCACGTTAAAAGTGTTCCTTAGAGGTTCTGCCTCTTGGGGCATGTGCTTTCTGGAGCATGACGGGGATTGTAGTCTCTTGCGAAGAGTGCGCCTGGGAGCGATGACGTAATGGCGGGATAAGGAGTGCGGTGTTTCGTGAGCTACAGGGGACCTCTGTGGGTTGATTACGACATCATTGTGCGTTTAATAATTGGGCGTCTTGGGATGAAAGCCCCCTACCATTATGTGCTTGACTAAAAGAATTGAATGAAAAGGTTTTCCAAACTGCAAGGTTACCAAGGCAATGGTGAGGGCATCACAGGTTGCGACAGACGTCATGTTTCACTGATCTGAATGCAGGCTGGGTGATTATTACATAAGACTAGTCTGTTATTGAAGGAGGTCTGAATGACATCAATGTCTTTGATGCAGCTTGGTGGCTGGTGTTACAAATGAATCATAGCAGCTGCTCTGTGTAAATCGGGGCATCTCTAATTATTTCATGGCACAGGCGCACAAGATCAAGGTTGCTAGAAATGTTAGAAACTAGAGGGTCAGAGACTTGAATGTAACGCAAGGAAGTTTAGGAGGGTGATAGATAAGTGGAACAGCCTCAAAGCAGAGGGGGTAGATACTAACACAGAGTATTTAGGCGTATCCTGAATCTAAGACGAGACCAAGAACTGATTAAGGTCTGAGTCTTTACAAAAGGAAGACCAGACAGACTAGATGGAGCAAAAAAAGTCCAATCAGCCATCGGTTTCTATGTTTCCAAAGAGATCAGGATTATTCCACCCATTCAGGATAAATTCAGGAGCCGGAGGTTTTAAGCTTCTTCATAACTTCTTGGGAGGACAAGTCCTGTTTCTATAAAGACGTATAGATTGGGTTTTCCAGGAGGCCCTGCATGCTTTACTATAGATGCCAATATTTATTATTCTTGTAAAGTACGCTCCGGAAACACTCTGCCTCTCAGCAGTCACCATACCTGTCCCTTTTTGCGCCCCTGATTATTAACGTTTTTGAACACAGACGTTGGGTATGAGTATACGGCATGTTCTGTAGGGATTCAAAGCTCTTACCCGTGAGCGATGTGAATTAAATGGAAGAGCTACCAGCGTACATGGAAGAGCCTTCCAACAGAAGTGGTAGACGCTAATACAGTGAGATATCAGGAAAGATGGGCTGAATCTGCCATCACTTCTATGTTTCTATGCCGGAAGGCATACATCACACCTGTAGCTGCCCAGAGATTTATTTAGATGCCAGCGAGTAAAGTGAAAATAAAGATCACCATGCTAATGAAATATTAGTTAATATAAGAAAGTGTTAATGATGATAACATTATTAATTATTACCTTAATAACAATCATATTTCGATCCAGCTAAGTAGGCCTTTGGCATAGCTGGATGAGTAAATTGATTTTCAGAACAATGAAGACTATCCAGCACAGGAAATGATAAACACGTCCTATAAAAGGAACTATTACATTTAATGGCCCTAGTATGAAGCAGACATAATCTGCTCCCCAGGACATCGCCAAAGGAGCGGGCGGATTGGAGCAAGAAAAAAAAAAAAGAGAGAAGAGGAGAAAGACGATGGCTAACGATTACACCAAAAAAGTCGAAGCAGCAGGCACCTTCCAGAGCTTTCTACCCAGTGGAAAGTAAATGGCGTAATGGTATAAAACTAGGGCGGTGAGCTGAAAATATTTAATTGGCTGAGTAATTAATACTGTATGACTTTTAATTATTCAGTGCAATCAATATAATTATGAAATAGTCTGGAGATGAGAAAAACTATATTAGGCATCCTCAAGATATATCCATACCTGGGAGATCTAATCCTGAGTCTTTTGAAATATTAACCCCTCGTAGCCCATCATGAAGATTTTATGTAGGTAACTGTGTTAAACAAATGGCCCTAATACCAATCCTCAAGAAGACCTTGACTTATTTAAAGACGCGCCTAACTGAGTCACCTGCATTCAACCAGGCATATCAACCATAACATACTGGGAGCAAATGTACTAACTGGGAGCCTTGAATGTGGTCACATTACAATCTACCCATTAACCCTGTTATCGGGCCCAAAACCTTGGGACTTTGGGGCAAACCTTTAAAGTTCGCAGGTATGGTTATATCTATCTGTGCTGAGCCAGGCCACAACATAAGTGAGTGTTGTTCCCATGATCATGTTCATTTCATCATTTGTTTTCAAGTTTGCCTGTATACACACCCTGAAGCATACTGAAATAGCAATAAGTCCTAAAATTAGTATTTTAAATACGCATACACCTAAATGTTTAATGTTTTTAAAATGTTCCTCTGTCCGCTATAACATTTAAAAATCAGAAAAAGCACCTTCTTAATAGTGTGACCATAGGTACCAGTGCTACCGAGTTTATTCAAAGACAGGCATACATTTAGTATACAATGACATATACATTTTGACCAAGGTCGAAAGGGTTAAGGGTGAGAGATGGTGTGGAGGTTAGTCCTCCTTCTCTATATTGTCTTTAACCCTTTGATGACAATTGATGTGCTGGCACATCATGGGGTTAAACGTGTATAGAAAGTGATCAAAGATATTGAGGTATTCAGCAGCACCAAGAATTCACCCCTGGACACACTGCGGTTGATCCAGAAGGCAACCACAAGCGCCATAGCGAGAAGCATGTTGCCTTTAGCAAGATGACGGCGCCCACTAAAAAAGACCAGACCCTCCAAAAACGTTGAGCTCCCCTTGCAGGTTAAATACAAGTACTGCATTCAACCATGCAAGTCAATGGAATCTCAGCTTACTAATCACAATGCGTTTAGTAAAATATATTAAAAAAAAATTAGGAATAGTTAAAATAATAATGTGGTAACATGTAAAAAATAATTCTCCAGTGATGTCACCATCAGGGGAATCATCCTTTTCCAACAAAATGTAAAAAAAAGTCCAAAAATAAAATAAGTCCAAGGGGCCGCCACGCAGCTCTTGTATGCAGAGTGTCATAAGGTGGCCACAAGGTAGTTACAAACAATGTCTCAGACAACAGCAATGGCATCCATTGATTTTACAACTCCCATGGTCCAGGGGAGATAAAAGAATCTGCCCAACACGCCTTTGATCCCTACTGCCCACACAAGCAGGACAGTGCAGCAGCTACACAGAACAACTGGACCGTGCCTGAATACCTGGGGTGTCCAGTGAAAACTGGGAGTGTGGTGACGTGTGTTGGTTGTTCTGTGTTGTGTCACAGTACAGTACTTACACGTGCATGAATGTTAGTCCTTTTAGATGTGCCGTTGTATTGCATTGTTGTTGAAAGTATATTTTATGCCTGCATGTATTTTGTTATGCTGTTGATGATTGCGTTGCACGCCTTGGAATAAACATTCAAAACCGTCTGTAGGTGCAATGCTCATGCACTTCAAACTCTGTGCTCAAAGGCTGTCTTTAAAATAGTATGCATTTGCAATGAGGGAGCATGTATAAGGAGCCAAAAAATGGCATACCTAGTGCAGGTCTATTCACTAAGAAGTTGACAACAGTTGAAAGCTAACACACAAAACAATTTACAGATGCTCTAATCTGCGAGTTGTTTGTGAGTTCCTGTGACTTTTAAGTTTTGCAAGTTACAGACAAGGGCATACAAGTTCAATGTGAATGGGAGACTAGATGGGCCAAATGGTTCTCATCTCTGATGTTAAATTCTATTTTTCTATGAACTTGGATGTCCTCAACAATAAAACAATCCCCAGTTTCACTGTTTTTTTTTTTATTAAATAACTAATTAAACAGAATGAGGGTCCAAATGACCTCCTGTTAGCCAAGAGGACGGACACTTTCCTCTCCCTCTTTCCCTACCCTATATGAAGGGGAGCATGCCGGGTGGTTAAATAACCCTGGTGGGGTATATATATATGTGTGTGTGTGTGTGTGTGTATGTATATGTATATATATATATATATATATATATATATATATATATATATATATATACAGTAATTAGATTTATATACATATATACATATGTGCCATCTGTAAAGAAAAAAGGTAACTGTTTTAAGGGGCAGCTTATCATATCCAATTGATGCTTTTAATTATGATTATTTTCATCATAGAAGAATATACAGGGATATCATGTGGGCATGATTAGTTATAGCCACACCTGGGAACTTCTGGGCTCTGGCTACCCGGAGCCTTCCCTTCCCTTGGCGGCCCCGCTGACGACGGTGGACAGCCCCGCTGAAGTCGAAGGCATTCCCGCTGATGGCAGCGGGAAACACCCCTATTTAAAGGGAAAATGGGCAGGGAATGGGGCGTGTCAAGACCCCACGACCCGGAGGATTCAGGTCTTGACCCGGAGAAGCGGTGCTTCACCCGGAGTTCTCCGGGTCAAACCTCATGCTGTTCACAATATAAAAATATATAAATATTATGCTTAATATTTTTTTCCTATATCACTTACTTTCTGTTTAATATGTTATTTACATATATTCCATAATGTACAGGCATTTTTTTTTGTTTTTACCTTTTTTGCTTCATCGGTGCTTCTCCAACAGAAATACTACGTTTATCTTGGAGAATTACCTGCTGTCCAGGCTGTAATCCTAGTTTCTTGATTAAAATTATAGTGTAAGATCTATAACTTTCAACTAATCAGTAACTATCTATTGGTCGGTTTTTAGTATCCTGTCTCTACCTGCCAAGAGCAGGAAGCATGTTAATCAAAGTTTCAAGTTGCAGGCTGTCAAAGATGAGAAAATGTTCTTCAATTTTGCTTTTAAAATCAAAGAAAGAAAATGCAATTATCTCTCCTTTACTCACCCTGCCTTTACAAACGGTGCCTGAACCAACAATCACCAACTAAAAATAGGGGCAAAGGCTTTAACTTGGATGAGAGTCTCACTTGGGTTAAAATAGTGCATTCCTACTAATTCAGCTACTTGGTAAGCAATACAGTCATGGAAAAATTAGATATAACTCGCCAAACTTGGTTTACTTTGATGTAGTGGCGGGCTAAGCAGTGTATGGCCATATAGTGTGACAGAATCGCCTATATTTATGCCTTAAATAGGTGGGTTTTTTTATGGGATTCTCTAGGTATGTGCTGAATTCTTGATTTGTTTTGTCTACATATTGTTCATTGTTATGCTAGCAGCAACCCGGGAATCTGAATGTGTATGGCCTTTTAGGTTGTGCACTCCTTTTTCTGTATAATTTTTTGCTAAGAGAATGATAATATAAATCATGAGAACCAGAAGTTAAGATGGCCACCTAAATGGTATGCACACCATGTTTTAAACTCTGAATAACGTTATGGTATTCCTCCAATGGCCTCCACTGAAAAATCCCCCGGCTGCCCCCTCCCAGCTTCACCAGACAACATGTCCCACAGTGCCACATTGCACTAAACAGTTTGTGAGTGCCACCTTTGCCCCAAACAGCTTGTGAGTGCCTTTTGCCCCAAGCAGCTTCAGTGCCATCATAACAGCCTGTTTCTTCCACCTTTGCCCCAAACACCTAGTCTGCACCATGATTGCCCTCAAACAGCTTATCTGTTCCATCATTGCCACCAAACAACTTGGCTGTGCCTTCTATGCCCCTTGCCCTCCTTCCAACATACATTCTGGCACACGTATGTAAACACACATGCACAAATTACACACACTTACTCAGACTCACTAACACAAATCTCCATCTCACCCAACTTACACATCCATGCTCACACACAAACACCTACACATCCATGCTCACATACACACATTTACACATCCATGGTCTCACACACAATTACACATCCGTGCTCTCACATACACAATTACACATCCATTCACACATACATACATAAAGACAAACAAACATACATACATAAACCCCGCCCACCCACGCTCACCTGCAGCTTGCTGTCTGGCGGCTCACACACTGTGCTGGCAGCCTTGGTTTTAATGCATGGTTACGTGATGCAACGATGTTCCTGTCCCCTGTGCCGGTTCAAAGTTGTTAAGAAAGGGCCCTTTCTAAACTATTTTGAATTAGTATGAAGAGACAGGAACAAGGGGTTGAAGGGGTCGCACCAGGCTAGAGGACTGCATTGGGAGGCGGGTCCCGCGGGACCCGCCATAGAACTTGCGTGCGCGGGCGGTCTTACTGGGGCTGCGGGCGGGAGCGGGCGGTCAGCCAGCGTACCTGCGGGTCCCGGGAATCCCGCGCAGTCCCGCAACGCTGCCTTCTCGCTGCTCCCTCACAGCGTCACTTCTCTTGTTCTGCCCAGGAACACAGCAGAGTCACGTGATTTAACATCTCATTAAATGACTCTGCTCCGTTCCTGCGGGAAAAGAAAAGAGACCTTCTGTGAGAGCAACCTGAAGGCAGCCTTGAGTGCGCGGGAAATCTGCAATTCTGATAAGGCAGTGAAAGAGTTTGTATTAACCAGTATGTATGATTTAGGGAATAGATCAATGGATGTTTGTGAATGACTTCTGCTGGGGCTTCTATGATGGGGGAGAGTGGCACACCAGGGGGCATAGTGGCATATTGGGGGGCACAGTGGGTTATCTGGAGATATATGCATAACTGGGGGCACAGAGTCATATCAATGGTTGGAGTGGCATATCATGGGCACAGTGGCATATAAGTGTCTATAAGGCATAACTG
>VKOC01022725.1:0-38179 GCA_009364415.1 Spea multiplicata
ACTAATCGATTATTAAAATAATCGTTAGTTGCAGCCCTAGTGTCAAGCAGAATATTGAACTGCAACAGTAAAAAAACCAGAAGTACATTTTCTTAAAGCTTCTCCTTACCTCGCTGCAGCTTTAATCTTTGCTTTGCGTAGCCTCAGAGAACATGGTGATATTAGATTATCTGTTGGGCTTCTGAATGTATTTCTGAAAAAGGAAGCCAGTTACCAACAAAAGAAATCATGTTTTCCTGCTGCATAAATACACACAATAAGACAAGAATGACTCAACAAACTAAACTAGGCATATTAATGCTTAAGAGTACAGGTGGTAGTTTTAAATGTTATTAAATGACTAAAATTTTGCTACCATTGCTAGAGAATACTAGAGTTTAACAATCAGCTTGATTAAGCGCAAACCACACAGAAGTGGGCTAACATGTCTCAAATTTTTCAAATTTGTGGCCGCAGCATCCATTTATTGAAACTGCTGGTGGAATTTATGGGTAGTTCTTAGAACATTTAAAGGAAACAATCTGCATTACTATGTTTGCAGTCAGCTGGGATCATGGACAGGTTGGAACAGCATCTGACCTCGTCTGGCCAGCTAGCAATGCTCTGCAGCTGAGTAGCATTAAGGCTGGTCTTAGGACCCTCAACATACCCCCTGAAAGAGTTTGTACATTTAGTAACACCCATCTTTCTTAATATGTTGGGAGAATGTAGCAAATTGAAGCAGCTGGGTTCAAAAATCTCCCAAAATAGGGAAAGACTAGATGTCAAAATGAAACAAAAAATGTACCAAAACCAAACAAAAAAAAGCCTAGTATGGGGATAATGAAGTCTACAGAGTCGGTGCTAAGCTGGCACAGCCTCCATAACTTAGATAAGTCAGTTGGGTAGATCAATGATTTCCCTTGTAACCATCCCATTGCTCAGACAGGGAGATCTGAACTTCTGTCTCCCTACACCTGCCACTCTAGGAATGGGTGGCCAAGGCCAGGAAACATCACTGACTAAAGGGGCTCATATACTTCTCAAAGATCCATCGATATACCCATCAACTCACCTCTGCTGGATTTGCAGCCTCTTGGTCATACTGGGTGTGGCTGGCAACTGATTTGGGTGGCTTATTGCCTGCAACCCTTTGTTACTGCTCATTTTGTCTGTACAGTTCCTAAGGAAAGGGCGTAAAACAAATTAAGGCAATGACTTAAACATTGAAGCTTTCTATAAGGTGCAACTAGGGGGGGGGGGCCCACTGGTTATGTTACATGCATAATAGATGCCTTTGTTATGTCCTATGTAAAGGCCTTCAGTTACCAATCATACATTTAGCACAAGTATGGTAGCCCACATATGGCTTTATATTAAATGGGGAAGACTGTCTAGTACTGCACGAAGAGCAAAACAAAACGGAGGGTTTCACAGGAGAGAAACCGATCACTACCTACAGCCTTTGATGTATCTAAATATAGGGTGAGACTTATAGCAGACCAGCCTTTTAACCTCCTGCTTTCACCAGGTCACCAACATTTACTACTACAGCTAATGCGGTCTTATAACTCCTATTATGCTTAGCCATCATCTAAAGAGATTATGACTGCCCAGAGACCATTAGAGAACATCTGTTGTATACACTAACTCCACCGTATAAGGTAGGCCCTATGTGGCAAGAAACGTTAATTGCGTTAATAACAGCCAGACTAGCCATGGCACATCCAGAAAACGCCACTGAGAGCATATACAAGCACCTGCTATAAACACATACGCGTGATAGACTCGCCACGCTTAATAAACAAGACACAAAAAAAACTTACCGTTTCTAGCAGCAAATAAGCAACGACCCTCCTCACCTTTCACGTAACATATACCGGACAGGTGAGCGCGCATCCTGCTTTTATAGGCTTTTCGAACTCGGCGCTAGACCCCGTGACAGAATGCTCTGCTGTGGTAGGCTGGCCCACCCACACGCCCAACATTGTTTTGAAAACACGAAAGGCGGTTTGTGTCACGTGCAAAACTGTCACCGCTGCCAAAAGTGAATGAGCGTACCGCTGCGTGATGACTTATTATAGTTTATGACACGAATCCGATGTGCAGACAATCCTCACTTAACGTGCTTAGCTTGATCGCTCCGCAGTAACTGCTCTAATTCCGGATTTTTACTTTTAAAATTGGTTTGGTGGCTTAAAACAGACTAGTAGATAATGTGTATCGCTAGAAACCGGTGGCCTCAAGTTGCAAGGTGTACTATGTGGCGCTGAGGGGACAAGAGCTTGGGATGTCAGAGAAGGAGTTTCATCAGTTCTCCCATTTATTTCCAACACTATGACTGCTCAGAGGCTGAGTCTAAAGGTACTTTAGGGGTATGTTGATATTACTTAGAAAGGGTTAAAAAAAATAAATAAAACACTTGCTGTAGGGAGAAGCTGCAGCTACCTGCCTCCTCTGTACTCCAATGATCCTCCCCTCCCATTGGCTGCTTGAAGCACAGGAACTGACTGGGAGTAAGTAAATTTGCTTGATTATAAGACAAGTTTTTTGTCTTATATTCAAGGTCATCTTATAATCAGACCTCAAATAGAGGTCTGGATATATGACTAAGATCCAGATTCTCTGCAGCACTGCAGGGGACATGGATCCTCCTCTCTGGCAGCCGGTGAACACCTGCACGATGTTGGCAGATATCCTCTGCTGCTACCCGACTCTTCCGCCGGGGCTTCTATCACAGAGTGACGTGACCTTCGAATGCTCAGTAATAGAAGTCCCGGGTAGCAGCAAAGGTTGTCTGTGCAGATGTCCGCCGTCTTCCCCCACTTGACACTAGGGAGTCTGGAGCACGGGGGACTAGGGATGCATTGGTAAGTCGGGGGTGTATAAGGCATGTCTGGAGGACAGAGTGGCATATAGGAGGTATAAGGCATATCAGAGTGGCAAATAGGGGAGTATAAGGCTTATAGGGGATATAAGGCATATTGCGGGGCAGAGTGGCATATAGGGGATATAAGGCATATCAGGAGGGGGCACAGTGGCATATAAGGGGTATAAGACATATCTGGGGGCAAAGTAGCAAGCCGTGAGGCAGATGTGCATAACTGGGGCAGGTTGGCAAAAAAGGAAATAAAAACAAAAAATGCATTTTTCTCAATCATAGATTTTATTTTGGAAGGTCGTCTATCGTCTTATAATTGAGCAAATATGGTATATCAACCCAAACGCATCTCCTGCATGGCAAATAGACAGGGGCTGGGGAAAAGGTGTTAAAGTGCATATGATGACTGGAATGTCCCCTTCAGGGAGCTCATGAATGACCTTTGTTCTTTGTGTTCATGTCTATGATATTATCACATTGCATAAATGTATTTTTATTTTCTTTGGTGCACCATAATTTAATTCAGTTATGCATATTGGTGGAATTACTGTGGAGTGATCAAGCTAAGCATCATCATACCTGGGAACATCTCAGGGTAAGCTACCTAGAGCTCCCCATTTTCTGAGTGGGGCAGGAAAAGCATAACGTCTAGGACAGCATGGGGCGGTTCTAATGAATTACTGGACCTGTTGCAAGAAGTGTAACCAGGAGGGCCCTAAGGGTTGTAATCTATAAATTATGGGTAGCTGAAAAGTCCTAGGCTGTCAGGATGGGTTGAACAATGGGTCACTGTATCAGGAAATCTGGTCTGCTGAGCAACCTCCTAGGTTCCTTGATTGCTACCCTGACAATTACTGGCTACCACACCATTTTGGATCACATAGTAGAGATGAGAGAAACACTGTTCTCCATTATTAGTCTTGCTATGACATGGATTACAAAACAATGTAGTCCATCTTAAAATTGTAGCTGTTGCATACTATGGAATGGCTATCCTGAAGAATCTGTGGTTCTCTTTTCAAACAGGGATGTGCAATGAGGCATCCTGGAGATCCAAGGAGACCAGAAAGTATTAATGCAAGAGGATATTTTTTAAGACCCAGGTGTCAAACTACCTTACACTCAGATGTACAAAAACCCTTTAGTTGATCTGGCTATTGATGCAATGGCTATGATGCCTTGGTCAGTTATATAAATAGCAGGTAGTAGGTCACAAAGTTGCATACAAAGTCTCAGTGAAGCCCTGTCCCTACAGCCACATCCCCTCTGACCAGTATTGGTAGGTGTGATATCAGTTCAATCACAGCTAAGAATTGCGGATGAAATTTACAAATATGCATTCATTTTGTAGGATCTGAGTGTATATGGGTTTAATTGAATTAACTGTATAAATAAAATATGAAACTAATGCAAAATGGGCTAAACTAGAAAATGAGAGAGAGCAAAATCAACCCCAAAAAAGAATTTAAGTATATAAATTCTAAAAAAAAAAAAATGAAAGTGTAGGTACACTAAACACAGGGATTGGTGTGTTAGTTAATGAGGACCAGGAAAAAGCTGAAACTTTAAATAACTATTTTTCCTCAGTATATATTAAGGAGGAACCTATGGATATGCACATAAGTACTGCAAAAAAACTCGCAAATTGTGATTGGATGACTCAGGACATGGTGCTGCAGCAACTAACGAAAGTTAATGTCAACAAAGCTCCGGGGCCTAGCGGTATTCACTCACGAGTACTTAAGGAGCTGTGTCAGGAAATAAGTGAACCTCTGTTTCTAATCTTTTGGGATTCTTTTCTTTCAGGAATTGTACCAGAGGATTGGAGGAAGGCAGATGTGGTCCCTTTTTTGAAAAAGGGTTCCAACTCTGTGCCCGGAAATTATAGACCTGTGTGCTTAACTTCTGTGGTTTCTCTGGTAAATTTTTAAGCTGGTCAAAAGTGGTAAGTCGTGTCCCTCAGGGTTCTGTTCTAGGACCAATTTTACTCAACATACTTATAAATGACCTGGCAATAGGCGTTGAAAGTTATGTTTCTGTGTTTGCAGATGACACTAAATTAGGAAAAGTAATACAGTGCTATTACAGATATTACAGTGCTGCAGAGGGATCTAGATAGACTGGGGGACTGGGCACACAAATGGCAGATGCAATTTAATATGGATAAATGCAAAGTTATGCACTTCGGGGCAAGGAGTGCACAAGCAACCTACACCCTATATGGTAGTGAATTAGGGATAACAATAAATGAGAAGGATTTGGGAATTGTTATAGACAACAAACTAGGCAACAATGTGCAGTGTCAGTCTGCGGTTGCTAATGCCAGTAGGGTGTTGTGGTGTATAAAAAGGGGCATCAATTTGCGGGATAAAAATATAATTTTGCCCCTTTATAAATCAATGGTAAGGCCACACCTTGAATATGCTGTGCAATTTTGGGCACCTATTCTAAAGAAGGATATCATAGCACTAGAAAGGGTGCAGAGGCGGGCTACAACATTAATAAAAGGAATGGAGCACTATAGTTATGAAGAAAGGTTAACTAATTTAAATCTGTTTAGTTTAGAAAAACGGCGCCTCACAGGGGATATGATAACATTATATAAATATATTCAGGGCCAATACAAACCAACCAATTCATAAACAGGACTATGCATAGGACACGTGGTCACGCATTTAGACTGGAAGAAAGGAGATTTAGTCTAAGGCAAAGGAAAAGTTTGGGTTTTTTTACAGTAAGGATCTAATGGATCTATATACATCATAAGATTTAGCCCAGACCTAGCTAATATCAACAGGTGTTAACACAACAACCCTTAACATATTCTCTGTTTCCAGTCTCCCCTCACACAATGTAATAAATCAAGCAGCCGGCCTCAGACGTCTACTGGACAGGTTGGAATGTTGGGAAAGACTCAGACTGAATTGGAATTGACTGTCGCTTTAGTTACCATTCCAATAGTTTGATAATTGCCCATTAATCTCTGTCTTCACTGTCCACTAACTGGTCATAGCAAATTGATTTTGTCCCTGCAGCAGGGATGCTGAATAACTTACGTTTTACTAGCCGCAAGGAGTGGAATTAAACAGCACAGATTCCTTATCACCTTCAAGTGACCACTGAACCGCAAGGCATGTCATTATTTTAACAAATGTATTAGGGAAGTGACTAATGACGATATGTCAGATGCAATAAGCTTAAAATATTCCCTGTATTAGGTTGTTGGGTAACTATGAGCAGAAACGCATAGCTCACTTAATTTTGGGAGAAAAAAAAAGACAAAACCATTTATTTCAACGGACGATGACTTATTTGCTCACTCGACATATCTGAAAGGCAATGCAATGAAAACATCTACCACATGCACACACAAAAAACACTAGTAAAAATTGCGGATTTTCAGATGGGTAACATTGCAATCCAACACTTCTGGCAGTTTTAGCAGCAGGCATTAAAAATAATCAGTATAATAAAGATGGATTAGCCGTATATACAGTTTCATTTTAGGTCTTTCAAGAAACTATTTAAATTCAATGAGCCAAGTTGTAGATAGTTAACAGTAATAAACTGAAATGCAACACAAGTCTGCAGCTATAACACCAACATTAAAAGGCAGATGTCTGAGATTTAAATAACAGTGACTGATCAGTGTCATTGTAGGGTTTATTCACCAAACTAGGAGCTTACAGGTGAGTTTCCTCAATTTAACTCACCGACTTCACTACGCATACCCCAACAAGTTGCTTCATTATAGTGGCATAGTTGATCCCATATAACACGTGCAAATAACAAGATAGCCAAATTAAGGAGGTGATTTAAGCTATGCATTATGTAATGCTTGCTCAGGTTGAGCTTGAAGAAGAAACACTCCAGGGTTGGCCCTTCATAATATATAGCAGTCAGAACCACAACTTGTTTCCATTTTTGTTCCTTTTTTTGTTTTGTTCAAAGCGAAAACAGACACATCAATGGGACCCAATGGAATACACCCAAAATTATTAAAATAGCTTTAGTAAAACCGTAAGCGGATTTATTTAGCAAGTGGTTATTGACAATGCAGTTCCAGAAGAGTTGGCATTTGTAGTATCACTTAACAAAAAGTTGGGACATTAATGGAAACAATGTTAAAAGGAAAAGATGGTTAAATATTTGGATTTAAATGTGTTCCCTTATTTTTTGACTTCCAACTAAAATAATAGACTAATGAGGAACAGTAGATATATACTATTTAGTATCCAGTAAGGCATTTCAGTCTGTGTTTGCTAAAATAGTTGAATTGATAAAGCAACGTCTGAGTGAAGGAATAAATCAAAGGAAGATCTTGTAACTATTTGGGTACCTCGGCGCTTAGTGCTAGGACCCATACTCTTCAATAGTTTATTAGCAATATTACGAAAGATCTCAATGGCAAGGTTTGAATTTTTGCAGATGATATAAAGATCCGCAACACGGTAGACATTCCTGGTTGAATAAGCCAAACGGCTAATGATTTAATTAAATTAGAAGAATGGTTGAGTGTGGCAACCGCAGTTAAGTGTTGAAAAATGTAAAATAATGCACTCAGGAAGCAAATACCCCACAGACGAAATATACCATTAAGGTTACTGCGCTGTTAGCAACAACAGAACAGAGGGACTTAAATAAAAGTAGGCAATGTAACATCTACAAAATAATGGGTGTATATCTAAAGGCATTAGTAGCAGAAACAATGAGGTGGTTATGCCACTTTATTCCACTCCCTGGTCAAACCTCACTTGGAGTGGTGTTACAGTTCTGGAGACCCCCATCAACGGAAGGATATTAATATTCTGGAGAGCAGTTTAGACAAGGGCTACTAAAATGGTAAATGCTTTGCAGGATTAAATATATATATATATCAGGACAAAAGGTATTGTCATGCGTATAGCTTGGAGGAATGAATGGAGAGAGGGGATGTAAACAGATAATATGGATTTAACAAAGTACAAGACGCATGTTAAAACAAGAGGTTATAATCTAAACCGTCATGGGGTCATAACAGCCTCATCACCATGGGAGTTTTTGTTTTTTTTTCCATTTAAAGTATATAGAATACATATACAGAATAGTTGTTAGCTAACACATAGTATCACGGTACCCGAAAGGTGATGACAATAAGTATAAATGCAGACCATGCCGCTAACGACCTGAAAGCCACGTTAAGAGTGCCACGGAGGAGCAAACCAGGACAACAGGATGCCTGGAAGAACTTTTAAACAAAAATATAAACCAAAACTTGACTCTGGGAGCAAAGTACCTTAGACGTAAAAGGTTGGGTGTAATGTAGATTTACAGAGGTCATAGGGAATAATGATCAGTATCACGTATAAAACAAAGAAGAACATGATATGGGTAGGCCCTTCAAGATGAGGAACGGGTCCTCCCCTAAACCATGGCCTCAAGCAGTAGACAACATAAACATAAAAGGAGACTAATAAAAGCGACTGGAACGTCTGGACGCGGCTCACCAACACCTGGGACTAGTCACTCTCCCAGAACGCGGCATCACGCATGAGAAGCCAAGGAGACCAAACTTTGTCGTACTGAATCATTTGATGATCATTCCTGAAAGAGAGTTTTTCCATTTCCTAAATGTTGGCGTATAGCCGAGATACGGGGTATCTCTACAGACTTCCAGTGGCGGGCGATAAGTAATTTAACAGACAAAAAAAAAATGTATAATCAATTTCCTACTAGAAGGAGGGAGATGGTCGGGGAACATGTGTAAGAGCGCCAGCTGTGGCGTAAAAGGGAGACAAACCTCTAGAGAGGACTCAAGAAATTGAAACAGCTTCCTCCATATCGCTAATATAGGTGGGCACAACCACCAGACATGTAACATCGTACCCTCAGAGCGACACCCCTTCCAACAGAGGGAGGAACAAGAGGGAAACATGTGCGAGAGACGTTTAGGTGTCAAATACCATCTACAGGTTAGCTTTTTTTGTAATTCAACATGATTGGTACAGTGCGTCACACCCCTCATTGCCTCTTCGGATTCGAGCCACAGCTCAAGTGGAAATGTAGTGTCCAACTCCTTTTCCCACGCTAACATATGGGGGAGATTATTCTCCCAGATACCAGAGAGGAGAGAGGCATAACACACTGAAATTGCACCTTTACGGGGAGCAGAAGCCGAACATAAAAGAATGATTGGGTGTGAGGATGAAATATCAACCGGCAAAGAAGGTTTGTTGGATTGAAGTAAGTGCCTAATTTGTAAATATTTGTAAAAGTCCCGTGGTGGAAACGAAAATGTGGTACACAAATCAGAGAACGGTCGTAAAGAACCGCAGTGGAAGAGGTCACCTAAACGGATGGGGGAGATAGACTCCCAAGCATGTATTTGTAAGTGCGGGATTAACAATTCTAAGGAATTTAGCGGTGTAGCCTTAGTGAGGTGATGTAGTGAAGGAAGCCGATTAGCAACCCGAGACCATGTCCAAAACGTACAAAGCGTAGTAGGTGGCAGAGGAGGAATATACCGAGGAGGAAGCCAAAGGAGCTGCAATACTGAGTAAGGGCGCAAATAGGAATTCTCCAACAACACCCATCTAGGGATGTAATTGCGGTAATGAAAAGCAGCCGCTTGTGAGAGAATCGCTGCCTTGTAGTATGCCACAATGTCCGGTGCACCCATACCCCCCTTGAACCGAGGAGAGAAAAAGGACTGTCTTGAGATCCTTGAGCGACCACTCAAATTAATAAAATCATTAAGCGAGGTTTGTATGCGCGAAAGAAACCGAGAAGGCACAGCAACCGGGACTGCTCTGAAAACGTACAGCAATTTTGGTAGGACCATCATTTTAACCGACGCAATGCGCCCGAGCCAGGAGAAGTCGAATGATCGCCAACCGTGCATTGTGGAGAGTATATGTTTCCACAGAGGGATAATATTAAAATCATTCAATTTGGACAAGGACTTAGGCAGCTTAATTCCCAAATAAGAGAGATAGTCACGTCTCCACTCAAAATTGTATATGGCCCGAAGTGAGGATAAGTGAGCCGGGAGATGCATTGGGCATAGCTTGTGTTTTGTGTATGTTCAATTTATGGTAAGACACCGCTGAATAATGTGTGAATTGGGCCAATAATGCAGGTAAGGAAACAGATGGGTCCGTGATAGCTGCTAAGATGTCGTCAGCAAAGAGACCAAGAATAGTTTCATGACCCCCAGCATGTTGGAAACCGTGGATCAACGGATCAGATCGGATAGATTGGGCCAGTGGTTCAAGAGCCAATATGTACAACAGAGGGGATAACGGACAACCCTGACGCGTCCCATTAGAAATTGAAAATGGAGGAGAGAGAAAACCTGAAAAAAGGACAGATGCAGAAGGAGAAGAGTAGAGGGCCATAATGGAACGAATCATGGAAGGTGAGAAAGCAAATTTCCGAAGGACAGATGAGAGAAAAAGCCAATGCAGCCTGTCCGCATCAAACGAAATGAAAAGACATGGGGTTTTGTGTCGCGAGGCCTCCCAGGAAAGGTCAATAAACTTGCGAGTATTATCATTCGTTTGTCTGTGTCGAACAAAACCCACCTGGTCAGAGTTGAGAAGGAGAGGGAGAATCGCGGAGAGTCTATTTGCTAAGAGCTTGGCATAAATCTTAATATCATTGTTCAACAACGAGATAGGACGAAAATTCTCACATCTATCTGGAGTTTTGCCCGGCTTAGGAAGGGTAACTATATGTGCACGGAGGTTTTCAGTCGGAATGCACCCCTTAGACATGAAAGAGCGGAAAAGAGAAAGAAGGTGAGGACCTAGAACGGGGAAGAAAGTTTTATAGTATAGACCCGTCAGTCCATCCGGACCAGGGGCAGAGTTGTTTTTAAGTTGGCGAGTGACAATGTGTATTTCATCCAAATCTATGGGAGCATCGAGGCTAAGCCTCATATCATCCGTGAGAGAGGGTAAGGAGACAGAGTTAAGATAAGCGTTAATAGAGTCGAGTGCAGGCTGAGGAGTAGAAGTATCATTAGAAGGATTATAGAGAGAGGAATAGTAAGCAGCAAATTCGCTAGCAATATGGGACGGGTCTTGTAAAACCAACCCTCGCGAAGAGCGAAGAGAAGAGGGACGCGCCAGGGCCGAAAAATGTCGAAGTTTATGAGCAAGCATTGTATCTGCCTTATTCCCTTTGGAATAAAAACCTTGCCGGATTTTCAACCATGGGAGTTTTTAATCATGCTAGTGGGTGAAAGACAGACAAAGGGTCTCTTTTATCCGCTGGAGATTATGTAGAGAGGGAGAGAGACACACACAGCTACCATGTGCATTAAAGTTCATCTTTCTTTATAAATTATTTTGTTTCCCAGGAGAAAAAAAAAAGACATTATGAAGAGTTACATTTCATTTATAATTTTATTATGTAAAAGAAAGTAATCCAGAAATCAGTTAAGTGCTATTAAAATATAATCATAGCTACAGAACCGCAGCAAAATCATTTAGCAAAATATTAATATCACACAACATTCCCAATCCTTTCAATTGTTATTGAACAATGCTTATAGATCCCATTTAATCACATTAGAACTTGGTATGCATTTTCTTACATAATATGCACGTATGACTGTTCAGGCATTTATAGGAATGTTAAAATAAATCCCAATGTGCAGGTGAAATTTCAAACAAACAATTGTCAAATTATTTTAGTCCATAGCAGTTTTTTTTTTAAACGTTTTTTAAAATGTTGCAATGTTTAATTATCTTTAGGTTGTTTTACAATCATCCTGTCATTCATTACAACCCTTGGACAGTCGATCAATGTCTGTAGAAGGTCACAATACACTGTGGCTCTGATGATAATGTTAGGAATTAAAGGTGGGCAACAACCTTTAATCCATTTATAGTTCCCACATTCATTTGTAAAATTATACTTTTACAACCTTATGTTATTGAGCGCCTACAGGTTCTTGATTTCACACCACATTCCCTGAATGGCAAATGCTGATCTAACAACAGTGCAAAGGTATTATACGTTTCCTAGAAAAATATTTGCATACAGAACACGTCACTGAATGGCATGTATGTGGAATGACATGCCATATCAAGTATGTTTTATTTTTACTTTCAACAGTTGAGTTTATTCACTAAAGGAAGAGGTTGCAGAGTTGTGGTTTGAATTCCCTATTTATTATGAAGAGCCACCACTTGGAATTCTCTTCAGTAACAAGGTCTTAGCTGGTCCTGCATGATCCCGTGAGCGAGGAGACAGACAAGCTGAAACTGTAGCAGAAGATCACTGTGGTTGGACCTTCATAAACGCACACAGACGTCAAGTAGCGGAATTCTCATGCCAACTCCCCCTTTAGTGAATAACTCTCAATATCGTTATCCAACATAGACATTTCACTAAAACACTGCTCATCTTTTCTAAAGTGGTAATCTAAACAGATAGCGTTTTAGCAACAGTAGTAATAGGTCCCCTAACAAGCAGAGCATAGAATATTGAGCTCTCATAGCAGTACGTGAAAACATATCAAAATGCGCAGGGCAACCATTTCCAGTGTAACAACAAACCGTGGAAATACATGTAATGAAAATATAGCACGATATTATGCAATCTTCCAATAAAAAGAATACAACATATTAAGTGTGTTCAGCCATTAAACGAACCGGTTTAGTGAGCATGCAGATTTACTTTGATAAAAGCTAATAGCTTTTCCCTTTTTTAAATTGGTCCACCTCGGTTGTTTTTTTATATCTTGGTTGTGATTTAATAGAAAAATGTCAAAACATAACACATATCAGTAAAATTCAAGTGACTGAAACAAATAAATTCACCAAGTGTTGCACTGCATGTTGGTATAAATATTCACAATATACCATAAGGCTTTTTCCATTGGTTCTTCACAGTATATCCCAAACTGCATGCAATAAAATTGGTCAAAGGAAGGCAATGCCCTTAAAACATGGGTTTTTGTTGCTTTGTGTAAAGACTTCACAAAGTCAGCCGGTAAAGTTTGTTCACCAAAGTGTGATTTTTTTTTAATTTTTTTTTTTGGGAGGGGGGGACTTTTTACCTCCCAAAGGCTTACCACGCATTATAAAAGAGTAAAATAGTTCTGAATTTGGCTTATATAATGCAGTTAGTTTTGTAAGCCGTCTCACTGATTCAACCACTAATTTAGACAGCTCCAGCTCAGTCCTTCTTGATGCAGTTGAATGAGATTTGCCCACCGATACAATGCAGGGACAACTCAGAGAAACTTGGTTAGCCCCTCATAATCCAATAGCTAGTGTCTCAATAGATATGAATTTAACAGACTGCTTTAATGTGTGAATAGGCAACAAAATCACTAATTTTCATTCACCATCCCAAAGCCTTGCTTTAGCTGTCCACGGAGCAGCAACTGCCAACAAACTGATGCACTTTAACCTCAACATTATATTTAAATATAGATTTAATATTCCAAATATTACATCTCAAATAAAAACGCATTTCTGTTTAGCATTCAGATTTTTCTTCACTCACTGTGTGCTCATACAACTATGTGGAAATGAACATCTACCCTCACAACCTTAACACAAAAATATTCATGACTGATTTTTTTCCCACCATTTCATGCTGATGTTAACAAATACAGTTTCAGACCCTTGGCCAAAAAGTCCATGCAGCACCAGGAAGCAGCAGAGCTATGAAGATGGAGGAGAACAGGTTCACTGCACTATTGTCCAATATTGGTTTCCCAGAAATCAGCTTAGAGCTACTTGATGGGTGGTTGACAACCTGTCCTGTTTTTTCATCATAGCCTGCAAGAAAAGACCACAACAGTTATTTAACCCTCAAAAGTAACATTAAAAGGGAACATTTGACAGAACAATGCTTCATATACTATTAGATATATATATATATATATATACACACACAATGTATACAGACCTTTTAATTACAAAGGTAACTAAACATTCATATTTCATGGAGAAATTGATTAGAATGTACAGAACATGCTGAAGGGGTCAGTTTTAGCATACCTGAATATTGCATGATTGCTCCCAGGTACGAGTCTATAAGCGAACCAATGAGTCCAGCCATTGCACCATATATCATAATGGGCCACTGCGGGGCTGCAATATCCAAATCATGCACAAAAAGAAGCTGAGTAACAAAATAGGCTATACCAACACTCAAGCCACCAAGAAGGCTTGAAATAATGCCTACTAGAGTAACACCTCCATTAGTACCTAGAAAGAAAAACAATATATCAGTGTGATCAATCCACAAGATGATTAGTTTTTTTGTCAGGGTTCTTTTTCAAAAACAATAAGACACAACCTCTTTACAAATCTCAAAAACTCACTTAGGGGGACAGTTTAATATCTCTAACAGGTCTCCCAAAGAAGAATGACTAATCCGAGTGCTTTAATATGAAAACAAATACCATGGCCCAACAATTATTGTCATTGATTGTCTGCATGAAGACAAATGGAGAACTTTTTGCACATTCAGTGATCTGAATAGTTTGGTGAACACACCTGCAGTACAGAAGATAGCTAGAGGGTAGGCGAAGGGGCAAATGCATATGGAAGGATTCTGAATGCCCTCATGCATTTTGGAGAAGGGACGCCATGACAATTTAAAAGGGACCTCTCAGCTGTCATGTGTGTTAAAGTGACTGTGATGGATGGAGTCTTCATTTAAAGCAGGGCACGGCAAAGCCCGGGCACAAGTTCGCCATGGTGACTAGAAACCACTTTCTGGCCCCCATGGTTGGGACAAGGGGTTAAAAACTGGCCAGGGCTGCAGGGCCACGGTGAAGCAAGTGCTGTGAGGCGCCCAGCTGGGTTATGTATATTGGGTGACCTCACGGTACCTGTCCCTCCAAAAGAAAGCGTAGGGTGCCGATGGCAGAAGAAAGGCAGCGGCGTAGAAGTCTCCATGATGTGAGGGGGGAATAGTGTAGTGTCGGGTCAGTGTGTATATGTGTAGGCAGGATGTGTACTGAGTTGTAGTGCCAGATTCAGTGTTTATGTGTGCATAGTGTGTATTTTTATAGATGTGCAGTGTTATCCAGTGTGTGTATGTTGCTGGTAAGTGCGCACATGTGGTATTAGTATGTTACAGTACTGCATCAGTGTGCATGTCAGCATATAGTGTGTGTATTAGCATGTATGTACGCAAGTGCAGAGTGTTAGAATGTGTGTTACTGTATGGTGTTAGTGTGTGTAAGAATAACGGTAAAACATAACCACATTTCTAATAGTTTAAGAGATGCTATGCAAGTCTCACCGACAGGAACTTTCTTCCAGGTTGTTATCAATCGAGGAGAACCTTTACTTAGCACTGGTGCTATCTCAGAAGCCCATGTATCTCCGGCTGAACATGCCAAGGCTCCTAGGAGTGACAAACACATCCAGGAAGCAGTGTACTCCTTGGAAAAATCTATTGGTATTTCACCAGGGCCATTTTCAACCATGTAGAGTAGAGCCAGTTCTGCAGGGACACCACCATTACAGAACACTTGTACCCAGTTTCTCTGCCCACCTGAGAAAAAAAGAATTAAAAAAATATATATTATTTTTGGAGCATAAGCAACTTTATATGGCTGCAATATTTTCACATATATCTGGTACACTAAGAATAAGTATTATAATAATGGCACATCTCAAAAATAGTCAGAGTAGAACTCTTGCACCAAGTCATCCAGTGTTTAAGGTTACATTGGGACCACTATAATTAAAAGGATTTGCATATATACAATAAATGTATACTTGCATTGCTTACAATGTCAAGGTATAGTATAGGGCTGTAACTAACGATTATTTTCATATAATCGATTAGTTGGCCGATTATTTTTTCGGTACATTTTTCGTTTATTTAAAATAACTGGATGGTAAAAACAAACAGCAGAATAATGAAGAAAAAAAAATGGCTTTCTTGTTTTTATTTCCCAACCTGCCCCCCCAGTTATGCACATCTGAGCCCACGCTTGCCACACTGCCCTCCCCACATATGCCTTATATACCCCCTGACATGCCTTATACCCCCAGATATCCCATAGTGCCCTCAGATTCACAGACTCTTTCACAGCACATGCACACAATACTTTTATAAATAAATACATTAATAATCTTCTCTGCCCCGTAGGATTTAGATTCCCCTAAGTTCCCCCCCCTTTACCTCTAACTGCACCTTATGTTAACTTTATTAAATTAATTAACTCTCAGTCCTCAGCATTAAATTAACCCTAAAGACACCAATAACCATAACCGCCTCTAAGTTAACCCTGAAGACCCCATTAACCATAACTGCCCCTAAATTAACCCTAAACAGCCCATTAACCATAACTGCCCCTAAATTAGCCCTAAACAGCCCATTAACATAACTACCCCTAAATTAACCTCCACCTCCCCTAACTTTCAGCAGCCCAAATATTAACCCCTTCCGGACCGGCGTTTTCATACTGCGTCTTCACTTGAAGACCGCAGTATGTTTTTAAATATTTAAATTCCGTGATCGTGATTCGCTGAAAAGCGATCACGTGCACGGAATTGAGGGGGGGTGGCTGCTACTGATTGTGGGAAAACCCAGCGGTCAGTAGCAGCCGCCCCTCGCGATCCCAGCGTTCAAAGCGTAAAGGCTGTGACGTACCTGGTACGCCCCGGTCTGCCGGTGACCCGTGACCCGGAAGTACCAGGTACGTCCCGGTCTTGAAAGGGTTAATGTTACACTCACAGTTAGCCATGTGGATGCTATAGGAAATGGGCGGGGCCAATCGGCAGTGTGAATCACACTGAATGAAACGGATTATAAAACGAGGGGTATTTTTCAGTGCATTTGCTCTGAAAATATCCTCATTTAATAATCGATAAAAATTTTCATTATCGATAAGTTGTTGCAGCCCTAGTATAGTAGACTATGAGTCAAAAAAATAAAGTAAGACTATTAAAATATGTTCCCACTTAGAAGAAAAGAAGCCTCTTCGGAATGAATATATCCTCATTACCTTCTTTATACTCGGAGTCAAAACGTTTCTTAATTTCTCCCTTCCATTTAGTGAGTTTAGAGCAAGTGACAAAGAAAACCAATAAAGATGAGAAAAAACTATAATTGGCCACAGTGAGGATGAACCCGACAAGTAGTGCTGCAAGGCAAGAAGCATTTTGTTACTACTGGCGTATTTTACACAAATAAAACAATTTTTAAACACACAAACTTTTTTACAACTTCTCTAATCTATCTTGGGGGTGGTGATTGCTAAAACAAATGGGTGACAAACTAAATTCAGAGTCTAGATTTTCCATAATGCCTACTAACATCAAACAGCATTAGCCACATGGCCTATAACAGAGATGCTTCAGCTAACAGAATCTTGTGTGCAAGGGTATTATCTATGTACAGCAGTAACAACGTAACATTTAAAACGCATGAATGCAGTTACTTTTATAAATGTGATTTAGAAGCACACACCTCCAAGGGCTCCGCTGTTATCCAAGCTCTTCTTTTTTATCCCATGGGACGTAACAAGAATTGGAATGACTACAGAAACCAGCCACCGCCAAGGAGAGATGGGCCGAAGTGTTCCTGATACGTGAACAAACAACAATGCATATGATGAAGATTACTCCGCTCTTTGGGAACATTCACGAAAAACATTTCTTTGTAAAACAGTGTGGTAGTCAGCGCCGGCAGAAACGTTTTCAGTGATCTTGACGGTTTCAGTACAGTAAGGGGAAACTAATTCACAGAAATCTTCCCTGGAAAAAAAAAATCTAAAAATGTTCAGCTTGGACTATTTTGAGCAAGTAAACCAGCATCCTAAGGGTACAGTTTTTAATAAGTGAGGTAAAGGTACACAAAATTTTAAATAAGGTTTTCTATTCAAATTCATTATTCTAGTTTGGAATGCAATAGAAAGAGGACAAAAATATAGAAAATATAAACTTTAACATGTAAAAATAAATAAGAACACAAGGGAAGTGAAAACATTCTAGTTGCGTCGACAATGGAGTATTTTTAAAATGACACCGTTCAACAGGGTTTTGGACCGATTAAACCAAGAAGTCAGAAGATAAACTGGTGAAGAAGTGAATGACAGTTTCCTCAATTACATAGCGATTAGAATGCTCGCTTAAGCAAAAAGATGTGCCAGATAAGATAGGAATGACTGGGTTTTACCCACAAGAATGTTTTCATTCCTACTGATTTATTAGGTTTCCTTTGCCAACGCAAATTCAATTTGGCCGTGAATTTAGACTGGATTTTATAGTGGAGAATAATATGCAACTTAGAGGGTATATAAACTATGCCACTTTCTCTTACGGGGGACAGCCATCTGTAGCTTTCTCTTCTGCTTGTCTGTGAACGCTATATAGTACGTCGATAACATAAACCTTTTTTTATGGGAGAAAGCAACCCTAGTTTGCCTACCCACAGAATAAGTGCTGCTGATTCTTACAGTAAGCAGGGACTCCTTAGTTATTGCCAGCACAAAGCAATTTCATGTTGTTTATCTCTTTGTAGATCCTTTCTTTCATGCCCCAATAACTTTTAATTTAAATTACAGAGGCTGGATAATTTACCATTTCTTGAATGCTAAGTGACAACTAAACAGATCCAAGTCAACCGACATCAACATAGTCAGCGGAAACCAACGAAAATTTCAAATATTTTGTCGACATTGGTTGAGCTTTACTTCTCAAGGGCAACTTGCCAATTTTGCAGGATAACACTTAGTAATACACCACATAAAAAATTTAATATACACGCCAATTTGTTAAATCCAAATACTTGGCCAGTTTTCAGCCCCAAAGGGCATAGTCAGACATTTCAGCACATTCACAACAACTGATTCAAATAATTCTGCATGTTGTCTATGATTAAAGAATAATCTTCCATGTTTCAGGAAATACAGAAAAACAGCCCATTTTGTGTGCAAGCTTTAGGTTACAGATGCGCTTTATTGACACACTTTAAAGTAATCAAACTGGCTTACCGTAGTATGTACTTGCCGTAATGGATATTATCCAGAAGGATAAGGATACGCATAGGATCATGCACAGAATGATTATATTCATCATCATGTTTACGTAATCCTTGTACAGGTCGTCCTGAATAAACCGCATGAGGATAGCTCAACAGATCACCTAACACGGCAAACAACAGGGGTTAGCGATGGCGCGCACACAGATGGAATAAAAGATGCCAATCATTCAAACGATGCAAACGTTACGGCTCCGTTACCGATAAATGCCCCCTATTTGTACAACATACTTAGATTGGAAACTTTACAAAAAGATTATAATGGGCTGCCTGCTTTGGGACACGATGTAAGTTAATTGTTTACGGATTTGTTTACTGTGAAGCATCAGGTTTTTAAGGGTGGTGCTTAACAAGGTAGATTTAAAAGAAATCAATCATGCGAAAGCTTGGGGCTAAATGTGGCAGTTGGCTATGTGCCATGTTGACAACGGCAACTGTCAAATCCAAAAGGTTTTCAATGGCAATGAGAGCGGGGTGGGGGCAAATTGCTGTCTATCCACGACATCTAAACCCTGGCAAGCACCACCAGTTACCGTGAGCACCACAACAGCACTAAACATTAGCTAGCGGAATCAATTACACTTTGTAACCCGTCGCCAGTGCAAAGTGAATTAAGAAGCAGGTTTGGGATTGGATGGCGCAGGTCATTCACATGTCAAAAATGTACACACTAAAGCTGAGATTTATTGTTAAAATTCTCAATGCTCCACACACCTCACTTGTAAAGAAAAGAACCAAATGAGAAAAATTAGAAAATGATCAGAAACAAAGTAATTTTTTTAAGCCTGATATCCCCATAAAGGTTTTATAAGAAATGTACCCGTTTAGTTCGCACTAAAAGGTTATACGTTTTACTACGCAATATGGAATGGAGAAGATGAACACACCCCAATATACACAGGGTAACCAGGGAAATCCCATGGCAGTAAACAACAACAAACATGTCTCCGTTTACCTGGCTCGGTTTATCCAATCCGTGTTTGCTCCTCCCTTCTCTCCGGTAAGAGTGCTGAGAAACTTGCACGGAAGTAGCCATCCCTGCGTAACACATCAACCGAAAGGAAGGTACACACGGAGGTATCCGCCGCTCAGCTCGTGGATTTCACTCACTTCCGGTAGACTCAAGCGAGGTCTAAACAAAAGAGAAGATATTGTTAAAAAGTCGCGTATTTTTACACAATGTGCAGAGCAATAGGGGGGATCTTGGCAGATTGTACCTGATTACGAATGTCTCCATCGCAATGATTTAAGGCGTAGAAGGCGATTAACAAACCTAGTTTCGGGGTCAGAACCGTTAACATGAGAGGCGACAGCTGGTTAGGGGTTAATTTGATAGTTTCACTTCCGGTTTCTTAACATTTCTCAAGATTTCCCCTTTTCCCTTGTAATTTGCAATCATTTGCTTATCCTAGTACCTGTATAATGAATGGTTAAATCGCTGAGATTTCATCTTAGCCCCTGATTTATAAATTATGTAAGTCAGCTCAACCTTTGTTGCAAGGAGAAAATTGGCTCGTGATAAGTAGTAAAACCACAGCGCTCCCTTTAGTGAATAAACCGGATATATTTGAGGCTGATGGTCCTCATGCAGAAGCGTTGGCTGCTTTTTTGGAAGAAAAGAAAAAAATACCGGCCCCGGGTCTGCTCCTATTACTTTCGTATCGCTATGGAAACTATTCGAACAACCCCGTCTTAGAAACTTAGCTGTCAAATATCTCTTCCTCTTCATTACTCTACCGTTTTAATACACAATAATCTGATTTTAATGGGAAATTGCTGTCTTGGCGCATACATTGGATAAACAGATCGTGTGCACTCCCCACACTACCTATCCTTCGCCGTAACAGTGGGGCCTCAGTCCAACTGGCTGTCATTCTGGCGTTTGCATAATACCTGTTTTCAGGTATTCTTGACATGTGGCTTAAATGGACTTAGTGACGGTAGAACCAAATTTGTATCTAGTATTTTTTTTCAAAATCACTTTTTGTGCAAGATGTCTGTCTAAATCCACCCAAGATGCCACGACGTTTTTAACAGTATCCACAACCTTTCCGATTCCATGGAAAACTATATATTTTTCTGTCGGCGGAAGTTCAGCTTTTCATTGGTAGCCCACTCGAGGTGAACTTTGCATCAATATAAAGTCATAAGTCCAGAATAAATATATATTTTCATATTTTATGTTATCAAACAATAAAAATGCATGAGGTTGGTTCAAATAAGTATGTTTTTGAAAACTTCAACGCACCCTGAGAATATTTGTATTAAATATGTGCAGATTTAAGTATATTTTTTTATAAACATGATTTGTTTTTACCGGAACAGCTAATAAATTCCATGGTAAACATAGCATAACGTGCCAAAATAAATAAACAAATGTACATATCCTGAAAACTCAAGTGCAATAACACAAGTACAAGTTCATCTTCTTTTTATTAACCCTGTGAGTCACAAACAACATTTTAACGTTTATTTTTTGTTAAGCAAAAAATACAGCATTGGAAAATACGATGAGGTATTTTTCAAACGTTAGTAGACTGAAAGAAAACCAAAATGTTGCATATGAATCTACAAAGTTTCCTAAATAACACAATGACACGTGTGTTACATTATATAATCACAGGGTCACGACATGCCCCCAAATTATGAGTGCGCCAAGCAGTTTCAAGCCAAGAAATTCTCACGGTTGAACCAAAAATGTGCAACTACCTCTAAAAAACAATGAATGTTCCAAGATCAGTGGAATTTAGTCGCCCCCACCATCATGGCCTACCAGGAACAAGAAAACACAAATAATCACCAATGTGTCCCGTGCATATTGATACCACATATTGATACCCCCCACTCCATAAAGTACTTTGTAAATAACTTCATTTGTATTATTCACTAAACAAAATGATGAGGGTTATGGGAGTTGTAGTTCACAAAAGCGGTTGCACTAGAACAGCAAAATGTGTCTTTTCTTTATCTAAACTGTGTTTCCTTAGCATTTTATGTGAATTAACTCCTTATTTTCTGTATGCCTACCCTGCCCTCTGGTGTGTGCTATCACGCAATGAGACAAGAGTATTTTGCAGTGTGATCTGTAGTTTACACACATGTATAAACTATACAAAAACATGTACATGTGGGGTATTTCTGTAATGTAGAGGGGAGCAGAATACATGTTTCATCTAAAAAAAAAAACACAAAAAAAGCCCTGTCTTCTCCCGTATGGGTACGGTAATGATATAAAATAGAAGGCATTCATGAACAGAATTACATTTGCTGCCTTTGATATAAAAAAAAGTTTCATTTGTGCAGCTTGGCAATGTTAACTAAGGGTTGCTAGAGACGAACGTGTAAGCAGTTACGGTATTACACGGTAGCCCAACTGTCATTTTTTCCCAGTATATACTGAAGACTGTAGGCTCTACTGGAGAGGGAACCCCTTTCCAATGTATTCACACCAACTATACCCCGATCAAAATGACTACAGGTATTGTACCTTCCTTTTTATTAAACCGTAAACATGCTAAGTGCATCTGCTTAATAAAAATATACATGAATAACTGGGCAGGCCTGGACCGGCCATCTAGCACTCGGGTGAAATGCCGGTGGGTCCATGGTCGACAGTGACAAACACTACCGATGGAGTAACAGATCAGGTGCTGCAGCATCCCGCCAGCGGCTGGATACGGCCTGCAGTACGTTACGTGAGCATAAAAAAATAGCATGGGGTCACACATATCCAGCCAATGGCCTCTGGCCTTAAAGTGATATGGCCGCCTCATTCTTGTCTGTCAGTTAAGCATCCCACATAACGCATGGTAGCTCTTTGCGTGCGCAGGTCATGAACATGCGAAAGCTATGTGTCCTAATCATTGGGACACGTGTGTGTGTGTGTCTGGGTATGTTATTGTGTAACCATGTCTTTGGCCATGTTAGTATGTGTGTGAGTGGTAGTGTTTGAGTATCTGGGGTGTGTATGTTAGTGCCGAGTATCTAGTTGTGTTGGTGTGAGTGTCTGAGTGCGAGTGTTAGTGCGAGGGCCCCTCGGGGGTCAGGCTCTGGATCTGCCCCTAGTGCTTTTTTTCCGGTAATGCATTAATTAACACAGAATACTTCAGATACTACAGGTTGTTTGGCTCTCAGTTTCTGTTTTTTATAATGAGTGTCTCTGCACCGTATACCGTCATCTCTGTACCCATGCAGTAAAAGAACACGAGGGTGGGCTTTTATAAGCGGCTGTTCTTATAAAGTATAAAACACAATAATCCAGCCGTGATGCTTTTATATCATTTTTATTAATGCAGGTTACTGGCTAGTAGTCAGGAGCGAGTGGTTGACTAGTAATAAAAACGATCGTCTCGTTAGGGTAAAGTTCTCAAACGCACTAACTGCGCATGCGTACACGACCGCATGACACTTTCGTCCCGCACGGTGAATACCTTCCGTAGTGCGAGTCGCGTTTCTCAGTGGATCTCGCGGGAGTTGTGTAAGCACACCCAGAACAGACGGGCTGAGGTGTTACGTACAGAGAAGGATAGGGGGAATATCCCACGCCGCGGCTACTGACTGCATATTCGGTGCCTCCCCTGCGCCATGTCCGAGTCGGTACCTCGTGTGGCTTCTCCTCGAGAAGAAGGGGAGTTAGAAGACGGAGAAATAAGTGATGACAGCATCCGACCCAGTAGCCCACTACCCATTAGGCATAGGCCGAATAACCGTGGGCCCAGTCACCCGTACCGGCACCGCCCGCCTAGGCCTCCCCAGAATGCTTACAGGCCTAAGGATCAGTACCGGCCGCCGCCCCCCCGTATGCAGCAGCAGTCACAGACTGCAGACTCTTGCCAGAGATCTTCTTTCTGGGAACGGAGCCACGATACCCTGGGCCGGTTCCGCTCCCGGGGCTGGGTGGGCCGGGGCAGAGTGGGGCGATTTGGTGGTGACCGGGACTGGGGGGATCGATCGATGAAAAGCAGCGGACAAAGGCCCAGCAGTAGCAACTCAGGCTGGCCGGACCTCTCCCCTAGGAAACGTATCCTTCATGTATTAATCCGGCTTAGTGTGTCGGGGTTTTGCGCATAATATATAAAGACGTGTACATGTACAGACTGGTTATCTGATGCAGGGAATGTGGGGTGGGCTTGATACACGGCTCAGGGACAGTAGATAACTTCCGTGCCCAATTTGGAGCAGAGTGCATACACTCATTGAGTGCTAGCCATCGGACCTGTGACAAGAGTTGAGCTATCAAATGTTTGTGGTAAATTAACATGGACAGGGAGCTGCAGAGACGATTTATTAATGTGTATAATAGAAAATATACTATATTGATGAATGATGACTCTTTCTGATTGACGGCGCTCATCGGTGATATTTTTTCCCTTATACGTTTGTAAAGGCGTTTCTTGGCCAATGTCTGCCTTAACCCCACGCTTAAGGTTTTGAACCTCCTGAGCAAGTTCTAAATTCTACCATACAGGGCCTCCCCTCAATTATGTGCCCCTTCTTTGTCAGAGGAGAAAACCAAAATTACTCTTATAGTCTTTATTAGAAAAGGTGTGTTGCACTTGGGTAGGTATAGCCTTTATACAGAGTCCCACCATGTTGGCATCCACAGCCTGCTTGAGTTGACGAGTCCTTGATCGCGTTTGGTGGTTCCTCCATGTTCCTCCATGTTTCTGCGTGCGTTGCTGGTGTTTTTACCATTGTTGGCTTGTGCTAACGTCCTAGTCACGCTGTAAGGTCTTCACTTACCCACATTACACTAGTTTTTTCAACTTTGAGGCAATTCTTAGCGGAACACATTTTGTTGGTGGCTTTGTCCACAGTAAATAATGGAATGTGTATAAAACTATAGAATAAGTAAATAGGTGCTTCGGAAAAGTACATCTAGGTAGATGTTGTGGCTGAAGTACAGTTAACCAGGAGTCCAAACTGTTTGACAAGTCAGTCATTTAGTGACATGCTTACCATAGTCTATTGATTCATGGACAGCCCAATGAGCTCCTCACTCTGGCTTGTTGGTATCTTCTCCTTTTTCTTAAGACCTCTTTAGAAGTGCATATGGACACAAAATACTGAACAAGAAACTTAAATGATAAATAAGGCTGTATTAAAACCTCCTTTCCCATGGTGACTGTCTAATTCAGGCTCATCTGGAATACATTTGAGTAATAGCGGCGCGGAGGCCAGTAAAGAAAATGGTCATGTGATGGACAATTTATATATAGATATCAAAAAAAATACAGTGGGGAAAAAAGTATCTTTGTTTTTACATTTTATTCAAACCTCATTTAAAGACAATTACTGTGGGTTTTTTTTTTCTTGACAACACCTTCAGCGAAATGCTTTGTAAGGTCTCCGCCTAGGAAGTCTAGTCACTTGCCGAGGAATGAGAGCTCTCAGGATGAAAGCTTTGAGGATTTGCTTCAAAAATATAAGCAAATCCAGCTGGAGCTTGAATCTATTAACAAGGATGAGAAGCTAGCCCTCTGTGTCAATGAGGATGAAGTCAAAGAAAAGGAAGGTGTGATAAACAGCGCGAGGGAGCCGGCCGTGAAAGAAGAGAAAAGTGTTCCCGATAACACTGTCGCAGAGCCTCCCGTAGAAGAGAAGCCCCCTGTAAAGGTCTTTCGAGCCTTTGAACTCAAGCCTCTCAAGCCAAAGCTGAAACTTTTTATTGAGCAAAAGAAACAAACTACTGTTGAGGAAACTATTCAAGTTCAAATTTCAGGTGACATCTCAAAACCCAAACAAGGTGGGCGTGCGTGGTGAGGGGGCTCACATTGTTTTTGGTCTGATTGCTTTAAATCATCGGACCACCCAGCAGGAGGGCAGCAGCAGATCATTTGTTTCCTATATTACCTGAGAGGGAGGGTATTTTTTATCAAAGCAATTTCTAAACCTCCAAAACATACAATATGGCTTTATACAGCTGACAAATTGATGGCCACGTTATGTCACTGAACGCATATCCTGCAAGCCTAGGAACTGGGGTGCAAGAAATGATGTACATGCATAGGTGGGGATTCTGCTGACTCCCTTTCATGCATTTTTGCAAGGGGGGGCAGTAATTTAAAGGGTACCCTCTGTCGCCATATGCATTAAGGTGCACATGATAGCTGGAGTACTACGGTACTAATCACTGTTAAATGCATTGATGGCCAATCCAGCACTGGAGTACGAGATCGTTATGCATTTACCTAAATCCTGGTCAAGGCCTGGAGTATGAAACCCCTAGAGTGAACCAAGTTTTCCTTGGTGAGCTTTCAAGTTGCTTGTATGTATTTTCAGTGAGTTTTTTTTTTTACTTTAGTCAGTCCGTCTTTTTGTTTTAGTTTCCCTTGTTATGAAGGTGGTTAGTGAATTGGTGAGATGTTTCACTTATATTATCTTCCTGCAGAATCTGTTAGTATTGAACAAGGGGATTCCTGTGACAGCATCACACCAGATGAAACCAACAAAGTAGGTGTTTCTATTTACAAGTCTTCTGCTACTGTGGATATATCTGTGTAAGAACAACCTATAACAGCTGCCAGAGAAAGTTTGCCTTGTGCTTATGCAATGAAACCCCTAGATGATAAAATTAAACAACATAACTGCTAAGATTTATTTTCTTGGTATTTTATATATTAAGTCGGGCAAAAAGGTTTTTTTTTTTTTTCTTTTTTCTATGGAATACTACAACAAACTCGTTCATTATGCTATAGCAAATATTTCATACACCTAGGAACAAAGTTTCTTTCTGGCATGTCACTGTGCGCCGCCATCCCAATTTGCCATTTGCATGCTGTTACCATCTAGTTGCACTGCAAGTAGGAATCTTCATTATTTTTATTTTTTTTTTTTAAAAGGTTGACTTCAATGCGTCTACCGCTTTCCAGAAGCCTGAAGAGGAGGAAGAGTTGTCAGAGCTCCATTTGCGGCTTCTAGCCTTGCAGTCTGCAAGTAAAAAATGGCAACAGAAGGAACAACTGGTAATGAAAGAAAGCAAAGAAAAACTAACTAAGCCCAAGGCAGAAACTCAAAGAGAGAAGAGTAATACAAATTCTCACTTAACAAAGAAAGCCAACTCTCCAGCCTATGCAGGTAATATATATATATTTAAGACTCCTAATAAAATGTTCTCGTATCTGGAGGCAAACCCTGAGGCAGTGTCTGCGGGAGATCTGAAGGAATCATGAAAACCTGGTGTTTTTTGTCAGTGAGGACTGTTTAATGTTTTGATGCATACCTGCGTTCTTGTCTCTTGATGTAATCCCCAGTAAAATTGACTCCCATGAAGTTGACTGGGTTTGGAAGTTACCCAGCCTGTGTATTAAACCGTTTTCAAGCCTCATGATATTGACATGGCTACTACTATCACACGCTATCAAATGTTACCTCTAATATTGCCACATGTGGTATAAAGTTCTTTCTGTGGTTGTAAATTGAGAACGTTTTTCTTTTTTTTTTTTTGTGCTGATAAAGCAAAACAAGCCCTTAGAAGGCAACAGACAAAAGCCTGGAAAAAAATGCAACAACAGAAAGCTGATGAAAAACACAAAGTGGAGGAGGAGAAAAAGAAACAAACGGAAGAGGAGGAAAGAAGAAAAAGAGAAGAAGAAATACGGAAGATTAGAGATCTTTCAAACCAGGAGGAGCAATATAACAGATTTATGAAGCTTGTAGGGGAAAAGAATAAACGTAGCAAGGTTAGTTCCATGTAGTCTTCGGGTAATACACCATTTTTTACCAGGGGCTGTAAACCTCCCCCATGTGTTATTACATACTCTGCAAAATGTTAGCTACAAAACTGACTAAAGCTTTTGTTTACTGGTTTAGTAGCTATGTATTCTGCAACTTGAATTACCTTTTCTTTTTCATCATCTATTGGTTCATATAGTCCCATCATATTCTGTGGTTCTGTATAATTGTTCTTGTGAGTAACTTAAGCCTTTCTCTGTTGTCTTCCAAGTCCTCAGTATCTGATAGGCTGGGTACGGAGAGTACAGGAACCATTTATCAGTATGACAACTATGAAGAAGTTGCCATGGATACGGACAGTGAACCCAATTCCCCAGGTATCCATTTGTGTGTTAAAATCATACAGTGTATATAACATTTATAATTGATTCTAACTGAATGGTGTATGATGTAATAAGCACTTATAGCTTCATCCCTGGGACATTATATGATTGTTTCATCTACTGACAAATTCCATTCTCTGAATAACAAAAACCCTACATAATGCCTAGGTAAACGCTGCTAAAGGAATATTGTTCCCGAAAACTGCTTAAATGGTTACCAAGATTTGAACTTTCCCTAATTTACAGGTTCCTTATTCAAACCGGTAACCCAAGTCTCTACTAACATCAGAACCCCATCGTTCTCCATGCACATGCACATTATCTCTCTTGTATTATAAATAAGTTTGGCACATGTTTAATTTCACTCATGTTAAATGCTGTGCCATCTCTTTAACTCATTGTCTGCCCCACCATTTCTCTGGGTAATGTCTTGTGCTCCATACAGCTCTCTGGTCCCTTGCTCTCTCCATTTAAGCTGCTTCTCACTCCTGACCCCCAGACTTCCTGAAACCCTTGCTTCAAGATTGGCAAATTGTGTATTTAATAATATTAATTATATGATTTATTATTATATTTTTTGTTTTGTTTTTTTCCTGTAACCCTTTTATTCAGTGTGGGGTAACCCTTTTATTTTATTTTCATGGACCGCTCTATATGGACTTCTTGGGTACTGTACTAAACGATCAAACTTAATCCACCTTTTTCTTAAAGTGAATCATATGTTAGTGTAACATTTTACACTTAAGGTATTGTGGACAACAACTGTTAATGTAAATTTCTCAAATTTTTTTTAAGGTTCGTCTCCCGCAAGGGTTCCCTACTCCACTGATACTCCAGTGGGATGTATACCATCAGCATTGTGTGTTACAGAGCATTTTCCTTCGGT
Organism: Spea multiplicata; assembly: GCA_009364415.1. Classification (NCBI taxonomy): domain Eukaryota; kingdom Metazoa; phylum Chordata; class Amphibia; order Anura; family Pelobatidae; genus Spea; species Spea multiplicata. The sequence continues at coordinate 28,811 of VKOC01022725.1, forward strand.
AGTATGGGTATGTTTTCATTTTTTTCAAATATTGAGTAATGAAAAACATTTGTGTTACTAGGCTGCCGGTGGTTTGCATTCATCTTTTAAATTAGTGATGTATCTTTATTGTGTAGAAACAAATCCTGTTTGGTAGCACGTTTGCGCTCTGCATTAATAGTAGTCTTCTGCTGTTCTTCATTGTTCCTCCATGTTTTGTTTCAGCCTGCTCCACCAGATGTCACATTTTATGAAAAAGCCTTCTCTCAAGTTTCTCCTGAAGCACCTCTTCCACCTCCTCCTCTTCCACCTGATGAGCCTGAGCAACCTCCCAAACCTCCCTTTGCCGATGAAGAGGAGGAGGAAGAAATGCTGCTACGTGAAGAGCTACTGAAGTCCTTAGCCAATAAAAGAGTCTACAAACCCGAGGTACCTAAAAAGCTCCATCTTTTAGTTTCCAGGATTAAAATCAATATATACACTCTGTGGGCAGTCTTCTAAAATCTGCAGCATATGTGAAGAGTTGGTGGATGTAAGGATGAGGACATTGCTGATGTTTTATCCCCCCCCATCAAATTAAACCTACATTACTGTGCCCTTAATTTACAACCCCTATGCAGACATGTTATAAGTCATACCATAAAATGTCTCCTAATATTTATGGAATTTGACATTTTGCATTTATTTTATGTACTCCTTTGTCTCTTGCTCTCCTAGGAACCTACTAATAACAGCCGACTTCCGTCCCCACCATCTCTAACCAATATCATGCCTGTGCAAAGGATCACCTTAACAGCAGCTAGTGTTAACATTGCGTCACATCGTAAACAGACCACGCAGATTGTTAGAGTTCTGAGACCAATCCGTCGTATCATAAAGGTATTGTATGTTAACCAAGCTTCAAAATGATGGTTTGGACAGGGACACAATTTGCTATTGTACAAACCTGTGTTAAACTGTTCAAGTAGTTTCCGAACACTTAAAGGATATACTGTCCCAAGTTGCTCACCAATAATGGTTTCTGGGACTCATAGTTGTATCATGCCATGGAAAGGTTACATTTCATTGAGATGTTTTAATTTCACTTCAGCTTCCCAAACACAAGTCAGTCGTGGTGACGTTAAATGCCTCGGATGACAGTGAATCCGATGGAGATCTTCCCAGTCCAAACATGAATGCTTTTGGTGGCCTTGAGTCCATGATCAAGGAAGCAAGAAGAACTGCAGAGGTGAGTGTGAGTACATCTCAAAAAGGGTGCATTGTATATCCTTATGAAAGGTGTCATGTTTACAGCAGTGTTGTAGCTAAAGCTACTTCTGTGAAGACCAAAATGGAGTTCAGTTTTGTTGCCTTGAATTTGGTCATTCGATATTTATATTGAGGTTTTAAATATTTTCCAATGGCTTCAAAACCATTGCTCTTAGGTAGACATAATTGACAGTTTGCAATTCATACTAGGATTCTTAGTTTAACATGAGTGCGCTTAACTTTCCTTTTCTACCTCAAAATGAGTTATCCACTCTTGTATCCACCTAGGCATCCAAACCAAAACCACCTAATTCGGAAAAAGAAAATGATCCCATGAGAACCCCAGAAGCATTACCCGAAGATAAGAAAACGGAGTACAGGCTGCTAAAGGAAGAAATTGCAAGGTAATTGACTAGCTAATTTTTTTAAAGTTTTGTACCCTAGGTAATGCTTAAATAACCTACACTTCTGTACTTTTTGTTCAGTCGGGAAAAACAGAAGCTCATGAAATCTGACCAATTAAATGCAAGTGCATCACCAACAAACTCTGACATAGAGGTAGAAGCAAACAAGAAACCAGTCATCAATCCAAAAGTTGCTGAAGCAGAAGCAAAACATAAAAAACAGACGTAAGTCATTTACATGTGTGTGTGTGTGTGTGTATATATATATATATATATACGAAAACTTTGGTTTTAAGGTGAACTAAGAATCTAAAAGTGTTCCTTGGAAATGCTGTGCAAAGGGCTTTTAAAAAGATTGCTTGCTTACATCCCAAATGGCTTTTGTAACTTGTTCACAACCTTAGGACAATAACATCCCCAAACAAAAGGGGATGTTGCTGATGTGTGTGTGTGTACATATATTATATATGGATCATTTAAGGAAGATACTTAAAAGGTGGAAGGAGTACTTGAAGTGGCAGTTACATAGAAACAATTTTTATGTCAGATAAGAACTATTCGGCCCATCTAAAATTGTGTGTGTGTATAATATATATGTATAATCGGTATATAGGATTTGTGAACTGGCTTGTCATAAGTAGTTTTTTGGGGGGTTTTTTGCTGCTCTTCCTCCTGTAGCCAACTGATTTTCAGGGAAATAGGGTCTTATATTGGTTTCTAGGCCAGATTGAATTGTATATTAAAACAACTGCCACACAGACAAAAATGAGCTTCAAAGAGCACCATTCTTTTTCAAGTGAAATGTTAAAATGCTGTAGGTGTGGTGCTTATAAAATATGGCGACTTGGCTAGTACGTCTGTACCTCTTATGTCCTACACCCAAATATTTGTACCTGTACCCCTTCTTTTCTAGTAGTTCAGACTTTTTGGGTATAAGTACTTGACCATTATTCTAGAGCCCTAAAAGTCATACAGATAGATGTAAGCAGATGTGTGTTCATATTAATGTTCTTTTTTAACAGTTTTCTAAATTACTTTGTTCCATAAACAGCCTTAGATTAGGATCTCAAATGGGTGTTTAAGATACTATATTATACAATGACTTATATTTCGACAGGATGTTGCTATTAAAAGACGAGTCTGTCTTGAAGAACCTGTTACAGCAAGAGGCAAAGAAAAAGGAATCCATCAAAACAGCAGAACTGAAGATTGCAAGACTCACTGAGCAGATGCAAGCAACTGAAAAGTTCCTCAATGCCAATCGTATGTTCCTAAAGAAACTCCAGGAACAGGTACAAGCCAACATTATAAAATTGCTCTTTAAGTGTACGACCCAATGCTTACTTTTGTCCCTGCGTGGATGTGGAGAGTGGAAGCAGGTATGGCTGTGTCAGTAGTGCTAGACAGGTGGCTTATTGAAAGAGTGGAGAACCTTTATTTTATATTACTAGTATGAATGTATTAAAAAATTCATTTTTTAGAGATTTAAGTGGCTGAAAAGTTTCAGAAAGCACTCTTGACTGTGTAGTGTCTTGAAATCAATAGTCGTCATAACACTCATGCTAGTTTTCTTTCTACCCGTGCCTCTAACTTTTACTACAAGTCCAAATTTATCTCAGAAATTCATCTCAATCGTTGTGTTTTGCCTTGTTCTGTTAGATTACCAAAGTTCAACACAGAGTTCAGGAAAAAAGGACTGTTAAGCTTAAATATGGGGAAGAACTTGCCCGAGCTAAAGCACTGGTCAGTCGGGAGCTGGGGAAGAGGAAACTGGAGCAGAAGAATATTGGCGTAAGTTTTACTTTCTAACGCTTTTTATTCCCCTAAACATTCATGATGTTCCATCCTGTCATGAAAAAATGACCCAAAAACTTATCACGATGGCATGCAACCGCTTCCTGGCGGGTTCCTGGTCCTCACGCCATCAACACCATGAATGGAGTGAAAGAGATGCTCCATTCGGGTAAAATGAGTCCTTCTGATCGGTCAGATACAAAGAAAGAAAGTAAAAGTGTCTGAAAAAGCTGACTGTTTCCTGCTGTCATTCAGGGCGTCAGACTTTTCGACACAACCAGCTTTTGTGGATTAGTTACATTAATATATGTTATGCTATTTTGGTCAACTGAACTGGTTTAGTTTTATTCATGCTAAATGTTGGACGATACATCTAAAAACAAAAAACAATGTATAATTTGTGTGGATGTAAAAACAATCAAAAAGGAGAATCACGGTTAAGGAAATGCGGAAAAAGCCTTCGTAAAGAAGGGGTTAAGATAGGATGTTGTCTTGTGTTTCCAAGACTAAAGTGGACGTGTATGACTCTGTGTACATTTCTGTGCTGTATCCTTTCAGCCTATGTGTAAAATTGTTTTCTTATCATTTTTTATATTGCTGTTAGTCTGGATAGGAATCACCATATGATGCTCATTTTGCTTGTTCCTCAAAAATAGCTCCTCCATTCTTCACAAGATTGCCTTTTGTGTGTAATGAGAAAAACACGGTACTTGAGAATATTTTCAGCATTCCCTTGTGTGTTCTGATTTGATTTTTTTTTGTTCTACTTTTTACAGACAAATCAAATTTTCCAATCTGATACTGGCCTTGTGGGCAGCCCTAAAAGACAATCTGCAGAGGCCATTGCAATGGAGAAGAAGCGGCTGCAGGAACTGGAGCAGGAATACGCCCTGAAAATTCAAAAACTGAAGGAACTGCAAGCCCGCAAAGTAAAAGAGCAGCCTGTGCATGTGGCCCCTGTCTTAGAAGAAGCCCCTGAATTTGTGCTGCCCCAGCCTTCACTTCATGACCTTTCTCAGGACAAATTAACACTAGACACAGAGGAAAACGACCTTGAGGATGAGGTTTTATCTCCCTCTGTTAAAGAGAGGAGGAGATCATTCCGCGACTCAAACGCCTTTACCAAGCCGAACTTGAAGCACAGTGAGCTTACACCTAGCAAAGAGGGACATAAGCCGTCCAAGGTGTTGGCTGAAGGGCCAGAACTTTTCCTAGGGTTGAATATTGATGATCTGAAAAGACTTCATACCTGCTCAGATAACCTGAACAATCTGCTTTCACAAGGTGTCATGTTAATGGTGCCTCACGAGAAACTTTCCACAGGAAAGGTGATTTACTTGTAGACTCTCCCCTCCCATACTTTTGGCTGCAAAAGCAAACCGCTCTGTACCTGCTTTTCTCCTTTTGACACATTTTATGCATGTTTTGTTCCAGGAAATATCTATGGATGTTGATTTGTTTACATCACAAACAAAACAGACTGACACACGACCCTTCCCTTTTGGGCCGTATCGTAGCCCACTTCTAGTTTTCAAGTCCTACAGGTAAAGTTTGCATTGGGACCAGCTTTGATGTTTAATCACTAGCAAGTTATTGGTGAATTGCAGCATATAAAATAGTATAATACTGGGAGATCTTTTATTTTAAGTTTGACTTTGTGCGGTTTTGTCATGTGCCACTAGATGGCAGTATATTACTGCATTTAAAAAAAACAAACATCTGGGGTGATCATTTCTTGAGCTACTGTATATCCATTCTTCCGGTTATGACAGAATATAGGCACCATGTGTTGCTGATACATCTTTCACAATGTAATCAAAAATTTGGTTTTATTTTTCTTATTATTATTTAAAGAATGTTCTACAATACTGATTTTTTTCCCCCTCAGGTTTAGTCCCTATTTTCGGACAAAAGAAAAGCTGCTACTCAGTTCTGTCTCTTATAGTAATATGATTGAGCCAAACACTTTCTTCTGTCGCTTTGATTTGACTGGCACTTGTAATGATGATGATTGCCAGTGGTAAGTAATGTATCTCATTTAAACAGTGTTTTTGGGCATTTGGTTACCATTTTTTTGTTTTCATTTCTATTGATTTGTGTCGTTCTAGGCAGCACATGCGGGATTGCACACTTAGCAGGAAGCAACTGTTTCAAGATATCTTGTCATACAATCTGGACCTAATTGGCTGTTCGGAGAAAAGCACAGACGAAGAAATCTGCGTTGCCACTGGTAAAAATTCTTTAATGATTTAGCTAATGTGCTAGTTACTTGCAACATATTCATACTTTAATGTATGCATTTTGTGCTCTAGTGCTTAAGGGCTCAATGTATGATTTCATGATGTCCAATGTCGGTCGTGTGCTCATTACAGAAATATTAAAACTGTCAGAATTCTGGTGCAAGTAGTGAAATGGCTCTACAATCTCTGGGTTTGTGATATATGTTGCTGTAATACACGTTACTGCTTTTCTACCAATAATAGCATCTAGTTAAAAGTGTATATTTAAGAGACTCTGACAGTCATGTTTTTAAGTAAATGTCTTGATAAGATCGTTCATAAGTTCCAATTTCTATGCTTCATGTAGGCAATAATAGCTAAAAACATTTCTTCTCAAATGTTCTGATATTACTTGAGCATTTTAGTCTCCTACTGTATTATATGGCACAGTGCTCGTTACAATGTTAAGCTCCTTTTAATTAAACAAAAAATGGTGATTGAATTTGTTAAACCTTTGATTTTAGAGAAATATGTCGACAAACTATTTGGTGTCAATCGTGATCGCATGTCAATGGACCAAATGGCAGTTCTACTAGTTAGTTATGTCAATGAAAGCCAGAATCACAGTAAGTTTCACCTTCTAAGGCAACTTTACCATCTGTAACTAAGAACAGTGATTATTTCTTGAAAGCTAATACTAGAGTATTAATATCCATATGCTGCATGCTATTGGTGCTCTTATTTCATAAAGCCTTATAAGTTTATTTGGATACATTATGTTTATGGAACTTTCTTTTGGAGGCTTTGGCATAACTTAGCCCTATTTAAGAAGGGCTTTCAGCTGGAACAAGTAGCAGGATTTTTGTTTTAATGCTTACAGCACCACCTCACACGACATATAAAGAGAAAAGAAAATGGAGGCCGGTGTACTGGAGAAAGCCAGTGTCTGACAGCAGCAGCAGTGACGAGGATGACACTACAAAGGTGGTCAATACCGGTAAGGGGGTTTTGTTTCTTGTCCACAAATACAGCACCCCAGGGCTCGACAAATCCCAGGCGCCAGGTCATCATGGCGACTAAGTATTTTGCCCTGGCGCCTAGGTGTTTGTCACCCTGTTAAATCCCTAAAAAATGTCCCCACGACAGCACAGCCACTCCACATGAGATCACTCCTGACCAACTGTTAGTTTTAAAACAAATCCTGGCTCCTAACTTTTTTAGCTGGCGCCTGGATTCACAACAAATTTGTCAAGCCCTGCAGCACCCATCCAATCATACTTCTATTCGTTTTGTTTGGGAGGGCAGTGTGGCGTGTCTGGGCTCAAATGTGTGCAAAACTCAGGGGCAGGTTGGAAATAAAAACAAGCGCATTTTATCAGTTTTTATTCTGCCATTTGTTTTAACATCCTAGTTACTTTATTAAATTAATTTAAAAATTTAATTTTTATCAGATTAATCGAAAAATAATATTAAAGCCAGCTAATAGATTATGAAAATAATAAGTCAGTTGCAACCTAAATGTGAGCATACAAAACATGCTATTTGTATTTCTGGTCTGAATTGAATGCTATTCAATTATATGGCGAATCCCGAACCCAAAACAAGGTAGCGTTAAGGATGCTGTAAGTCCTCCAGATGATGTCGCGATATTTCACTAATGGGACGGATGACATTTCAACCTGGAAGCCAGTGTGCTAGAAAACCGCGTGGTATTCGGCTTGTGGATCAAATTGGCATATAAGTATTTGGAAATCAAAGTGAATGGTAGGTGAAAGTACGACTTTCTGATCTCTAATATGTAAATATATATATATATATATATATATATATATATATATATATATATATGTATGTTCTGTTAAAATATGCTGGTATGTATAAAACAGAATACCACCCCCCTCACCCTTTGGACCTCCTTGCATTCAGTGAAAGTAGTTTATAACTTTTTACACAAGCTTGTCACATTTTATTGTTTCTTTTAAATATATGCATATTGTGTAGTCTAGTTCATTGTGAGAACACAGTATATACTGAATGTGTGGTGGGATATATAAAGATTTTCAAAAATCTGAAACTCTTGTCGTGTTGTATGTGTTTAGCACAGAGCGTGAGAAGGTGTTCGATGCACATAATAGGGCGTAACGTTAAAGAATTTTTCGCATTTAGCTTGGTCACCCCTGATGTTTTGTACACAGCACACCATCAGAACGTTTAGATTCATCGTTGAATGTGTTATCCCGAGCCCTGGAGCACAACCGAGATAATTCCGAGATATGGTGCCATTACCTCAAGCTATTTTCCAAAAGGGGATCCAAAGAAGAGCTTCAAGAGATGTGTGAGACGGCCGTGGAATATGCTCCTTCTTATCACATCTGGTGTACTGTGAGTACCGCTGGCTTTTCCATTTTTTATGTATTGGAAACGGAGACGTTTAAAGGGAATTTTCCTCCTTTTCATCCAATTAAACATGAGTGCATACCATGGCAACCTCTTGGTCTGCAAATAAAGGAAGTTTATTCTAAATGCTTAACTACGTTACTTTATAGTGGGTACTTCCCCTTCATTCATTTTGCCTTACTAGACATAAATTAATTGAAGGGCTTAGGGCCAGCAGCCAACGTGATGGGTCTGGGCAGCAGAGCAATTCAATTGATTTTCTAAGGGGATGAGACCGCTCTTCGAACTTTGCTCCACCATCTTTTATACACAACCTGTATTGTTTTCATGTTTTGTATACAGTTTCTGGTCTTGGAGAAATCCTTTGATGGGAAGGATTCCGTGTGCAGCAGAACCTTGCAGTACCTGATGGAGAGATTAGAGGAAGAGCCCAGATCAGAGCAGCTTTCTCTGCAGCTCTTGGAGACATTACTGTACCGAGTACATCTGAGCCTGTTTACAGGAAGATTGCAGAATGCTCTTGCCCTTCTGCAGGTACACCGCTCTTTACCTTTCACGCAGGGTCATTCCAAGCATTGGCACAAACCTTTGATCGCTGTTAGTACTGCATTGTGTGTGTCCAGTGTTTTAAAGGGTTCATGCTTTACTCCTTACTTTCATAGGGAGGAGGTGAGATTAGCAAGGCTTGGAATCAAGACAATGCAAGAAATACAGTTTAATAAACATTTTCATTGCAACAGGGGGTGAAAGGGTTAATCATAACACTCTTAATGCAGTAAATGTCATTTAAAGCCATTCTGCTGTTCTGGATCACTTACCAGCGATTTCAATCAAAGGATTCATGAATTGGCATTTACTCTTAACACACCTCAGCTCTTAACTTTAAAGGGCTACTGGCTGGTAACGATGCCAAGTATTTCAATATTTAGTCTTTATCTATAACGGACAGTAAAATCCGTAGAAATGTGTAGTGGTTAGATACAAATTCCCTGCTGTCTTTTACATTGGCTGCAAATACAATTCCTTTGTAATAGCACACATATACCTGAGTGAGTAAAGCCAACTTAGACATCTTGATTGCCTAATAAGAATGTTTAATTGTGTGCATTGTCTGGTTTTTTTTATTATTGAAAAGTGAGTTTCATTAGATAATGAGACCTGGGTTTGTTTAAAGGTTTTGACTTGTAGCACATTTACAAATCTGTGCATAAGCTTCTCCGTCCCTGGTAAAGCACGCATGCAGCTAGCCTGTAATTGCTTTGCTTGTTTTGTTTTCCACCATATTTAACATTTTGTAAAACTCAAACCTTAGTGTTTTTTTTGTTTGT
>VKOC01022726.1:0-33861 GCA_009364415.1 Spea multiplicata
CCACTCTGCCCCAGATATGCTTTATACACCCCTATATGCCACTCTGCCTCGCTGATATTCGTTTAAACACCCTATATGCCACTCTGTCTCCCCGATATCTCTTTTAACCCCCTATATGCCACTGCCTCCCTGATATTGCTTTTAACTCCTATATGTCACTCTTCCTCCCAGATATTCATTTTAACCCCCTCTATGCCACTCTTACCCTCCCCCGACTTACCAGTGCTATATATTACATATATAAATGATTTTTTATTTTGTTATTAAATAGTACCTGTAAAATTCTTTAATTTTAAACATATACACGGACAACTCTGAGCTAAAGTCAGCACAACTTCTATCCAGGCCATGCTTATTTCAGTAGAGTGAATGCTGTGAATTTCATAAGTTAGGCTTCAGTTGTTGCATTCAGGACTTAATGGGGTTCCATGGAGTTACTCTCCCTTACAGAAGTAATAATGAAAATTAAATAAAAAATATTTTTTATGCACAGCAAATATTACAAAAAAATAATATTACAAAATATTACAAAAGACACTTATATCCAATATAGATAGCATATGCTTGTGGCAGAAGAGTGGAAAGAGCCCCAGGGGGGTACTTTACTGCCTATTAAATGCTGGTGCCCCACTCTTTCTACAATATATTTTCACCATAACATGAGAAATTTCTCAGATCTATGAAGATCATTAAGGTGTTCTCACCAACTTCAAGAAAGAAAAAGAATAGTAAATAAATTATTAAATAAGATTTTTTATGTAAAAAAAAGAAATGAAAATGTAAAAACTGCCCAATTATCCTATACCCTTACCCCTAAAATCTAAGTACACAATCCCCCCCCAAAAATACAATGTGTCAGTGGGGTATTACTGTACTGAAGAGGGTTGCTTTTTCAGTAGTGGCATCTATGCTATGGAATAAATCCCAAGCAAAAATAGCAAATATTTTTAATTTTTTTTAAAAAAGGTTCTTTTTTAACAGTTTTAATTAACTCTGTAATGAGCAGAAACAACAAAAAATATGAGCCCACTTGCCGTGCCATTGCTTTTACACAATGCCGTGACTCGGATTCGAACCGAGGTTGCTGCGGCCACAACGCAGAGTACTAACCACTATACGATCACGGCGAGCTACTCGGGCTCTGAGTCCGGCTCGCCGTACCACTCTATTTAACTAAAGACCCGCGATGACGTCACAATCTTAGTTTACTCTCCTATTCATTCTGGTAGTTTGAACACTAAAGAATCCACAATAAAGGGTCATAAAATAATGCGATAGCACGTACTTTTACCACTTTATTGCATAAAGCCTAAAAAGCAAATATATAACACGAGCTAGAAACTACATGGTTCAAACTGTTAACAAACGTAGTATATTTCGCGTTTGGCGTCTATTAAAATAAAACGCGCGTTCATCATTTTAAATATTGAAATATATAACAACCAATTTTATTGAATAATAAAAGGCTAATAAATGTATAATTATTTATTTATTCGACATCAGTAAAAATAAGAGAAGGAACTCCGTAATCAACTAAATAACGGCATTGAAAAAAAAATATGAGCCCACTTGCCGTGCCATTGCTTTTACACAATGCCGTGACTCGGATTCGAACCGAGGTTGCTGCGGCCACAACGCAGAGTACTAACCACTATACGATCACGGCGAGCTACTCGGGCTCTGGTATGCGAAGGCTGCATATAGTGTTCATGAGGGAAACAGCATGGTTACGTCATTAGTATCCGAATCCGCACATGCGCGAAGTAATACATTGCCTGCAGGAGTGTGTGTGATCATATAGTAGTTGTTCCTTAGGTCTCCAGTAGATGGCAGGTTTTGCTCATTCAACACGAGAGGCTTAATTACGTTACTGGATTAATTGCCGTTTCCGCAGGCAGTTGACGGAAGTAGGTGGACGCGAAATTGTTACCGAGCGGCTGCGTTTTTTGTGGCGCCAATGTTGCTTTAATTTGTAATGTGTTATAAGACAAATTAAGCCGGAGCGCGTCATCTGCAGGAAACTTTTCAACGCTTTCGTTCTACGTCATCTGTGTGCTTTCAGTAACCAGACTGTGTACCCCCACTGACTTAACTATATATATATTATATATTACATTAATATATATATAAATAATAATATATATATATAATGAAATGAATTGGCACTGTCAATATTTAGCTTGCTGTTAGTAGCTTGTAGTCCTGTACCTGATGATAACCGCAACAGCAGAGACAGATACCGTAGGTACAAATGTGTCCTTGTATTACATAACATAAAAACAAAAGCATTGCAAACCTGAGTGAAACAATAATTAATAAAGTAATTAACTATTCAAATAGTGCCTGTTTGTGGTCTCGTTCATTTTTTTATGTTTCAAATCCACCAGCAAAAATGACTTATCCACTTAAGGCACCCATTGTGTTGCCCCCCCCCAATTAGGTTTTGCGGCACAGCTCGTAGTGCATCTGGATCCGTTTTTTTAATTTATTTAGTTTTATAAAATAGTACAAAAAAGAGAAAGACAGGTTAAACAAAACCTAAGATAGCAAACTTAGAGAAGACAAATTGATACATCACTATTCTTAGTGAGGATCAATTACAGTAGAGGTAATAGAGTATTATAAACATCATTATTAGGTATTGATGCATAATAATGTACAAAAATGAATACATAAAGAAGAAAAATAAATAACATAGTACAAATAGGTATATGGTTAATGGCAAGATGTGAATATTTATATATGTATCCGATGTGGGTTAGACCCTGCTTCACCAGGCTTATTTAGATTATTTACCATTTATATTTACCATAGATATGGGGAAGTCTTCCCCATATTTCCCAATATTTATGTGTCAATCCCTTTGCTCTGTAGAAACCTCGTTCCATATTCCTCTGATTTTTTTAACATGTTACCAGGAGATTATCGTATTTTGTCTCCATTTTCTAGCTAAACACAAGGTAAATTACTTTTTAAATATGATGACAAATTGCCACGTAATAACGTCATCCAGTTCTGCATTTATGTGTTCACGGGACAGGAATTTTAGTCTTTATTTTAGAATTTTAGTGGATTCTTGACAATTGATGGATTATTTTTCAGATGGTGCCCTGGGGTATCATGAAGCATCCTTTAGTTCTTCCTAGTGTGCCGCTGCTTCACAAACATCAGCAAATATTGTTCATTGGTTCAAATTGTGGTAAGCGGAACAATGTGAAATTAGTCCTGTGTTACATTACCCTCAATGGGTGTCACTGTGCAACATTCAAACACCTGGCGTCCTAATGTGAGTGTTTTTGTGGTTAGTCTTGTATGCTGTGGCTAATGCAACATGTTTACACATCCAGATTGTATTATTATTATTATTATTATTAATATTATTATTATCTTTTATTTATATAGTACCAACAAGTGGGTTAATTCTTCTGCATCCACCCCTTCTAAATTAACAGGCCTCTTGTCAGAGCAAAAAACTGTTTCTTACCTATTACCTCTTAGTTGTTTGTTCTTTACCTGTTATTCATTTACGTGTGATGTCATGTTTCTTTCTATACTATTTCACACTGTAAATATTAGACTCCCTTACAGCTATATGCAACAGATATCACGATGTCACACTTGCTGTCTTCTCAATCAGCAGGTTTTTATTAATGTCAGTACTGTATAGTACATGGCTCTCCCACAGAAAACGTGCAAGTGACTGGTTGCTCTCAGGCTACAAACTGAATAGCTCTTGGGTCACTGATACCGTTAGACCTCATAACGAAGTACAATTACAAAACCAAACGCCAAAAACATTATATTACTGTTTCAAATATAGCCGTAATTCTGCTTAAAGCATTTCTTAGTAGTTCTCAATAACAAGTCATAGGTCCTTAGTCTACTGTAAAACTAGCATGACAATTATGTGTACATGTACTGGGGATACAAAATGGAATTAGGTTTGCAATCAATGTGATTGTGTCAAAAATGTGTTCATACAGCTGCATCCTCACCAGGCAAGCGGTTTTCCAGTAACAGGTATTGCATTACAACTTTAGTATTACTAAAAAAATGGATATGATTTTGATAACAATACTTCGCTCATGTGCAGGATGTTTGCATAACAAGCAGTTTCAACAATTTTAACCCCAATGAAGACATTGCACAATGAGGTTTTGTTTTCAACATATTCCTGGCATTTGCTAAAAAGGGCACACAAAAAAATGCAGTGATATAAACCTTAACAAAGAGAATTACATAGGGAATTGGATAAACTAACTTTGTGTTTTTGCGAAGGTAAGTCACAGTGTATGGGGGGTGGAAACGTGGTATTATTCTAGCTGCATGTCAGTTTGCTTTATTTCCTTATAATACTACCTAATGTGTTACTTATTACATGTTGTAACTAATATCTACATAAAGCCAGGTTAGGGTGTTTAGATTGTATTCAGTTAGCTTTCCTGTTTATTACATAGGTGTTTTTCCTTAGAAGAGGATTTTAAAAATTATACCTTGAAACATGAAACAATTTATGGACTGCGGACAAATGGTCAGCATAATACATTCTCATATTGCACATGCCAGTTTTTATAAATTCCCCTTTATGCGTCACTGTGTTTTGCATCCATTCATTGTTTAGCTTGGTATGTAAAGAATAACGCTGTACACTTGGTGAAATAAATCCCAGAGACTCTGTACCAATGAAGGATCTTTTGTTTCCAGGTGTACTATGTCCATATGCACATAAGTGAATCTTGTAGCTCATGAATCTTCTAAAGCAATACAGTTTTTTTTTGTTTAGCCAATACATCTCTGATTATTACAGTGGGGATATTCAATGTGAGTATTGAGAGACAAAGAAGATAGATTTCCTAAACCTATAGAATAAAAAGAAAACCAGCCAAGGCAATGCATTGCATGTTTCTTTGGGGGGTTAATCTGTGTCAAGTTATTCTGAGTGTTGCTTTCCATTTAATCACCACACCTACTTCGAGTTAAGTATGTTGAGTGAAATTTGGACTCTTACTACTCTTGGCATTGTGGAATGATAAGCAGCTGAAAAATATCTCAAGACAGTGTCTCTTCATAACATACATGTTTTTAATTGATTTGCCATACATTGACATGTCTAAAGTTCATCACATTATCAAATGGAACACTTCAAGGTTATAGCTATCAGCAAATGATATGTCATACCTGAGCATTTAACATGAATAAGTACACAGTTTTGTTTTGCACATCTTTTCATAGCTTCCTGTCTCATAGTTCTCTTTAAATTGCATGTCTCGAGGAATAAGAGTAGTATGTTCATAAATGCTACATTATCTAGTAGTTCTGCAATTTTTTTCTATCCTCTGAAGGTTTAATCCCAGGATAACAACTGTGACAGAATGAGCTGTCATACAGGGGCCCAAGGTACTCAGAGATGGCTCTAGCCTGGCTGCCAAACAGGCAGGAACTCCATTGTGTAAACTTATCCCATTAACAGGATGGCTACCAGGGGGATATTCAGTAGCTAAATGGGATTTAAGGTTGGGTTGTCTACATGTACCTGTTTATCAATGTTGAATGAAGTTCTGTGGCTATATCAGTCTATGTTTTACAACAATAAACTGTTCATTCCTGCTGTACTCAATTCAAGGTAGTTGTGTCTACTTATTGGGTACACATAGCAGGGTTCCAAAGTGCGCATGCTGGCTGGTGCTGGAAGTGATTCCGGGGACAAGAGGAGGATACATGTGGGTGATCTCTGGGAGTTACTACAGCTGAACCCATTACAACAACACAGTAACTTTTTATGAGCTTTAATAAGTATTCATTATAATAAACATTAGAAGCATTGCTGTTAATGTAACAGAATTTCTTAATGGCTATCAGTGACCCTTTGAACAGAAGAGGTGGCTACTGAAGAAGTCACTCACTTTTGTTTTACTCAGTAACATATTTCCTTCTTTTCTTTACAGGGAAGAGGGTATCTCACTGGAATCTCTCTAGTCGCTGACACAGCTTTGGACTTTGCTGCTTGATAACATGTTCTCAGCTCCCTTCATTGTGTCTTGAGAATAAGAATATAACTTATTAAGACTCTTCTTCGCTCTGAACAGCCACATTCCCAGAGTCAGGAGTGCCACCGGGAGCCAAGCCAGAGAACAAAGTAAGATCTTGACTTATCCTTAGCTGATTTGTAGCTAGTGAACACAATATATTACCCAGATTTATTTTAAAGTTTTTTGAATGACAGAGAAAACAGAAGGCTCTTAATTGACTACCAAAATCCTGGAGGGTTTAGCAATCCAGTAGTGGTTGGTTATGAATAAGTTTGTGCTTCTAAATACATGACAATATACTCAACAGTAGTATATCCAGCAATCGTTACATGATGATGTACTCATTTTATTGATACATTTTTTGCGTTATATTTTGAGGTGTTGGGAACAGGTTTTTAATTTTCCAAGATAATTTGGTACTGCATATTACTACAGCTATACCATACTCATACTACCTTTACTAAAATAATGAGGACTTCACAGGTAACCATGGTTACAAACATTTTACTGGTGGCTTCTATATGTTCTACATACATTTATATGGATGTTTTGTTTCATGGCTTATACTCCATACAAAAATGGCCCCAACAAGAAGCAACAACATTCCACAAGACAGAACAGTTGTATAAAGGACCTAAATGCATAAAATATGTTTATCGGGTGAAGACCTTGAGTGCTACAAACAGGCCTGGCATTCTGTGTATCAAGCAGCATCAATTCTAGGTACACTTGCACATGGATTTTATAGGCATATTGCTAGGTGTATGGTTAAACAATTACATCGAACGGGTGCTAATTATATTTCACTTGGTAAGGAACAGCCAAACTCATTGCTGAGGTTGGTGAAGTCATAAACCATGGCAGACTAAACACAGCAACAAGACACAAGGTGGTTATACTGACACCTACTATGTAGAAGAAATTCTAAGCTAATTCTTGCAATTTTAATTATAGTATAACCCTTTTACAATCTAGCACTCACATTTTTTGTTTCTATGATTTCAAAACAGAGCATTATTACTAAAAATAGGGATGCATAGCAAACACAGGAAAAAGAGAATCTTGATTAAACCAACATATATTAAAAATGGCAAAAAACATAACAGTATGTGGAGTACCAAAAAAACTTTGGTGTGGAAGGGGTTAGTGGCCGCCCTTACAGGCAGATACTTATCCATCATGCAATACCATCAGGGAGGTATCTAATTGGAGAATGACTATGACACCAAAAATCAACCAAAGTCATTAACAACTATCCTCAGAGTAAAGAACATCAATATTGTTGTTGTCTGGGATTACATGAAGCGAGAGAAGCAACTGAGGCTGACTAAATTCACAGAAAAACTGTGGTTGGCTCTCCAAGATGTTTGGAACAACCTACCTGCCGAAGTCCTTAAAAAAACTAGAAGAATTGATGGCCCCTTAAGGCCAAGGGTGATCACACCAAATATTGATTTGATTTAGATTTTTCTTCTGTTTCACTTTGCATTTTGTTAAATGATAAAAATATTAACATCTATTTCTGAAAGCATTCTTACTTTATAGTATTTTTCCCACCTGCCTAAAGCTTTGGCACAGTACAGTATTAAATTGAAAACTCATATTGTGCTTTTATAAAAACAACAACAATCATATTATTTTTTTACATGCATCACTTAATAGTTTTGTATGTTGAAAGACATAAAAAACATTATAAACAATTCTTAGTACCACATAGATTTACCCAGCATTGGAGTTCGTATAGTAACGCAACAGTGATGAAGTAAGAAAAAAGTACTCTAACTTAAATATTGCTTTTTAACTTTGTTTACTATAACAAATTCAAACTATATAAATACAAAAATAGCATATGGCTATAGAGATAGCAGTATTATATTACCTGCCTGCACTAAGGCCTGCTTGCTGTTGGGATCATCTAAGTCCTGGATTATTGCTACTTCCGTGGTGAGTGCCACTAGTGTGGGTAGACATGACAGTAGCATAACAACCATCACTATATATTAAAGCAAGCATTGCTCTGGTAGGCCTCTACCCCTGAAATAGCCTGCCTTTGCCACCTCTGCTCCTGAAACTGCCTGCCTGTGCCACTTCTGCCCCTGAAACAGCCTGCCCATGCCCCCTCTGCCCCTTAAGCAGCCTGCCTGTGCTACCTCTGCCCCTGAAACAGGCAGCCTGATGAGTGGCACCTGTGGTGGACCTCACCCATCCCCACTGAAGGTGTGCTACTGCCTGTCCTTCTGCAGTTATTACCCTGAATGTAAAAACTTTCAAAGCCATAAATTCCTTTCTTTATTTCATCTTCTTGTAGGACTACAATAGAAATTGTCTGCATTTCATTATAAATTGCTGTGGTATGGTGTTGTCTTTGATACAAATACTAAAGCAGAGGTGTCATGAGCAGGGAAGGGAAAGGCTGTGCAAATTACATGAGTAAAATATTAACTGAAATGATCACAAATTTGTGTACAAGCTATACATTTGTAATATTGTCAGAATTTGTCTAAATTATATGTAGATTGTTTGTTATCCATGTAAATTATAAAATAGTGTATATGTTTGTTGTTTTACAGCTACAGTAGACATGGAAATGAAGAAGAGTAAGAAAAATAAAGATGGGGTTATGAATGGAGCATTTACAACAACAGTAAGATCATAAATGTTGAAGAACAAATTGGTAGTTCTCAGATCCAAACCTGTACATTGCCCAAATCACATAATCTAACCTGCTAAATTGAAGCACACCAAGGATCAAAGATATCCATAGTATTTTTTCTGTTTATGTTTCTGAATTAAGTATAAATTGTATTCTTTCAATGTGGAACAACTCATAAGTATTGAAAGGTAGGTTAATTTATTATTATTATTATTTTTAATATATCAGTTCACAGACATCCAGTTCATTGCCATTACATCGGCATTGATCCTACACAGCAAAACTTTTTTTTTGATTTATTAAAATTAAATAAATAAATATATTGTGTGAAAGTCCACCATCTTTGAATTCAATGGTTTTACATATCACAACATAATAATAATTATCTGTTGCTTAGCAGGTTGTATTTATCTAAAAACTAGTTTAATACAACCTCAGATGAACAACAACACATGACTTATTACTCAGTGTCATGATTTATTCAATAAAAATAAGCCAAAATGGAGAAGCCATGTGTGAAAAACTAAGTGTAACGGGTTCACCAAGAGAGCTGTAATAATTCCTAGAGATCACCCAGATCCCCGAAATCACTTCCAGCACCAGTCAGCATGCACACCTTGGAACCATGCTATGTGTACACAATAAGTAGACACAACTACCTTGAATTGAGTGCAGCACGAATGAACAGTTTATTGTTGTAAAAGATAGCCTCATATATCCACGGAACTGCATTAACATAAATTAACAGATGTATACAACTCAACCTTTAATTCCCCTGGAGAGATGAGACAAATGTAGAAATGTTTGGCCATAATGCACAGCACCACATTGGCAAAAACCAAACACCTTACTGTCAAGCTGGGTGGGTGAGGGGTGATGATGTGGGATCATTTCGCAGCCACACCTGGGAACCTTGTAGTCATTGAGTTGAGTACAAACTGTATACCAAAGTATTCTAGAGTCAAATGTGAGGCCATCTGTTCGACAGCTAAAACTTGAATGAAATAGGGTCATACAACAGGACAATAATCCCAAGCACACCTG
This sequence comes from Spea multiplicata, assembly GCA_009364415.1. NCBI lineage: Eukaryota > Metazoa > Chordata > Amphibia > Anura > Pelobatidae > Spea > Spea multiplicata. Next base: position 9,727 of record VKOC01022726.1, read on the forward strand.
CCCACCTACAACAGAATGTCTGAAAAATAAAAGAATCAAGGTGTTACAATGGCGGCAAACCTCAATGAACAAATGACGCAACATTGTAAGTGACGCAACATCTTTACAATGTGGGCCAAAATTCCTCCACATGTCCTGATGAAAGTCAGCAATGACTGAAGCGTCGACTTGACTTTGTATGAATAAAGAAAAGTTGTTAACTTGAAGACCTGGAGTGCTGACCATCCTTTGAGAGTGCTTTATATATATATTATATATATATATATATAATAACTAAATTAAATAAAAATTAAAGAAATCATTAAATTTAACTTAATTTATTATTATTAAATTATTACATAATAAATAATAATTTCAAGTACACTTTTCAGTTTTTTCAGCTTGGAAATTTGACATCTTGTCATCATATGCCCATGTACTATTTGAGACATCTTTCAAACTGGCCAATTCAGTTAACCACCATATTTATGAAAGCTAAACACCCCAGGGTATTTGAAATGGTGGTACTTTTAATGCTCTAATTGTATGACCAGCCTTTGTCAAAATTTGTGGTAGTACATTTTTTTGTTTAAACAATCATAAACCTTGTTTCCCACTATCACAGCCATTAAATTCAGCCAAGCCAATATTTGCTAAATAACCACTATGATTGGCTGCTGTTGCTCCCATTCATTTTAGTGAACGCTCAGCTTACATAAAATTCAGCGGGAAAGCAACAGAGCATGTGTAGAAAGTCTACGTTGGAAGTCTATTTAAGTATGCATCCTGGTTTTTGTAGATAAAAGCATGTGGGATAACTACAATGACTACCATGTGACTGTGGTTTTGTTGTATTTTGTTAATAGTTTGTATGATTTTTTTAAAAATACAATATTAATGACACCAAAATTAACACGGTTAAGATGAGGCCAGATCTGCATGAATCAGTTTCAAAAAGCTCTGAATTTTGTCCGACTTTCGAGGACCTACATTTTGTTCCTGAATTAAAAATGCCCCTGAATTTTCAGGCCTAATGGAATGGGCAGAGAAGGAAAAAGGGTCCAATTTTTGTCCCATTTGCCCATGTCTAATGCCTTAGATATGGTTTAGATGCATAACTATCTTACTAGGTACATACAGGGGCCTGTCATCTAATGGTGCTTTATAAAACAGTAGCTTTGCAGCAATGTAGTCCTATATCACTATAACGCTAACATTGATTATACTAATGATTGTGAAATTACACATCTCAGCCTCAAACACTACAGTTTTTACAGTTAATTGAAATGTAATATACTGAACTCATTAACACTATATGGACTGTTTAGCAAAATAGTGATTATAAACAAGCAAGTTGCATAGTTGGCATCTTATTAAGGCTGTGTGTACTTTTAGGAAGAAGGTGAGAATGTGGAGCGCAACTACGAAGTAATAGTCGACGAACCACAAAGTAAAAGTAAATTGAGCTTCCAAAGGTGAGTTATCATGGCAAAATTTACCTGCAGTTGTTTCATATGTATTCTACATTAAATTGGTCTTGTCGTATGTAACATCTTATATTTAGGATAGCTTAATGCCTATCCCATGCATGTTTAATCTAATCTAATCATCTAATTATTGTATGTTTTAAGAACCCTAAAAGGAGTAAATATGTTGTGTTATTGTTTTTGTCCACTTGCTTTTTAGCAAAATGTCAAATCAATATGACGAAGTTGCAAGTTTTTGCAAACAACAATCACCGCTTCTGAAGCTCATTGCTATTGGAATCCTCTGTGTAGGTAATATAACTAAATATTCCGCACTGAAATCCACAAGTAGAGTATTAGCGTTACTTGTTTGTGATAAATAAAATAAATCCTGGTTATACATGTACAGTGTACATTTACAAGTATTTTATTTATAACACTACTGATACCTTGGCATACTTGGATGTGAGATTGTCTTCAGCCTGAAACTTTTCCTGTTCTTTAAGTCTGTTTAACTTAAGCCCCTTCTTAACATCACTGTTAACTTATGGCAAGCAAGCCTTCCACTGTGACAATTACAAAGCTAACCTTTGCTTTTTGACACTTGAGGTCATGCTTGGCTGTGTCCACTATATACCCTGAGTTTAGCAAATGTCCAATATTGACATTTATTTCCTCCTAAAACATGTCTTGGATAGTAGTCATCGTTATTAAGCCCACCGTTCTTTTCCATCTCTTAAACTCTTACTACGTTAGTCCATTTCTCTTCTAACGAGATTGATCAATGTCCTTTCAGTATGGTATGGTAAATAATCTGCAGCTTTGTTGGGCCATATTCCTTGAAATCCTCCTATAAAACAGATAAACTAATGCAGTTTTAGAGTTCCAACACATCAGGGTTTTTTTTTACCATTATCTCAGCAAATTATGAATTTTCATCCATCACTTTTGTCTGTAATTAATTGTTCTGCATTCTCCAGGCTATGCTGCCTACTTCATCGCAGCCTGTGTACTGAACTTTCAACGTGCCCTGGCACTGGTGGTTATCACGTGTGTGGTGCTTTTCTTCCTTGTCTATGACCTGATCATGAAACTCTTTGGGAAGAAAATTAAAAAATTGCTAAGCCCTGTTGGAATGTTCTTGCAGAGGAATAAAAAATGGATAACCTGGTGAGTAATACTACCAAGACTTTGTTAAAGGCTATTTTGTTTGCTGTAAGCGGCCCTGTAAATGTATTGTTATGTTTGTAGGAATAATCTTTCACCTGTTTTTTAAAATTAACTTTGGAGTAAATGTGTATGAAAATCAAAAATCATTTTTTTTATAATATCTTTTGAACACTTAGAATTATCTTATGTATTATAGCATTACTGTCCAGGAATGGCTGCCAATTTACGTGATGTAATTTTATGGTTGAATGTTAGGACTTTTTTGTTACCTCAGGACCATTGTGAGTAGGATTTTTATGTAAGAGATTCATTTTGAGCAGAAGCCTGAATCTTAGGCCAGCCTATGATCCCCAAGACCTGTTTACCATTTACCATTATTTGCCTGTTAATGGGTTCATGGTGATCTGGACAAAATCAGGTGTCACAATATATTGAACTTGCATCAGTGACAGTGGGTAACTAGGTAGTATGGTATAAAACCTTTTAATCATTTTAATATCGTGGGTAATCAGCTCATTGCTCTTTAACAAGCAATCCCCCTGCCACTGAACACAGCTGTGATTTGAAGTTTTAAAGGTACCATTTTATTTGGTTATTTATTATGACTGCTCAAGTTTTGTTGTGACCATGTTTTGCTCTTTTAGGGTGTTATCTGCATTGGTTCTAATTGGACTTATCATTTGGTTAGTCTTGGATACATCCAAAAGGCCGGAACAGCTTATATCATTTGGAGGTGTCTGCATGTTTGTCATTTTCCTATTTCTCATTTCCAAACATCACCGTGCAGTAAGTTATTATTTGTACTATATCAGCATTGTTAATAGGCTGTGAATTTTCATTTACAAATAACGTACAATAGTGCTAAGCTGGAGCTATCTTTGCATTCTGTAAATGCATCGCATAGTTCAATAATCAAGTAAACTAATTATGCGCAGCATTGTGGTTAGTTCTATTCTGGTGTGTGTTTTCTTAGTTTTGAAATCAAGGTTATGTGTCAGTCTACTATTTTTGCCAATTTAAAATTTTGAGGTTTATTGTTTCATTTAAGGTTAGCTTTATCTATGATTTTCCCACTCTGTATTTGAAAAACCATACAAGAATTAGACTACTCAGTAATTTAGAGTTTACCTATATAGAGTTGGTTCGTTGTACTATAATTCATACATTCCTGCAGGAAAAAATGAGAATTTTGTACTAACCCATTATTATTAGATGAATCTTATTAAGGCCTTTTGTTTGTATTATGCAACAGGGCATCACTTTCTATACTCAGGATAATGTATTGCTGCATATTTTTTTTTGCTGTGGTATATAAGTATTTTAGTGCACTTGATGAGTGGAAGTAACTGCTTCCTCAGTGTGAGCGTTAGCACTTAAATGTCTTCTCGTTGTGGACAGCCAGTAGCTTTTTGTGTACACTAGAAATATACAGTTGTGTAAAAAAGAAAGTACTCCCTCTTTGATTTCTATGGTTTTACCTATCAGGACATAATAACAATCATTTGTTCCTTGGCAGGTCTAAAACTCAGGGCCGGACTGGCCTACCAGGAAACCGGGAGATTTCCAGGTGGGCCCAGCCAAGCAGCACTGGGGCCGCACAGGTGTCTACGCCACCGCCTAACACGGGCCCACAGCTTACCACTGTGGAGCTTACACACTGTGCGAGGAAACACTTTTCCCTTCATAGGTCCCTGCTTCCCTTGGGTGGAAAAGAGAGTTTCCTCACACAGTGCGTGGACACCACAGTGCCAAGCTGTGTGCCCATGTTAGGCGGCGGGCCGGCGTTAGGCTGTATAGACATCAACAAGGCCCCAGTATTGCTCGTCCAGCCCCCCAGAACAGTAAAATCTACAGATGAGGTAGGGGGTGCGGGAGAGAAAGAGTGAATGAACAGTCTGTTTCAGAGGCACAGTCTGTTTCAGAGGCAGAGATGGCACAGGCAGGCTGCTTAAGGGGGCAGAGGTGGCCCAGGTAGGCTGTTTTAGGGGCAGAGGTGGCCCAGGCAGGTTATTAAGGGGTAGAGGTGGCACAGGCATGCCGTTTAAGGGGCAAAGATTGCACTGGCGGGCTGCTTTAGGGGCAGTGGTGTCACGTCCCGCTTCTGGCACTTACCTTCTCCGTCGCTGCCGTTTCTCTGAGTACCCGCATGTAGCGGGCGCTCGCGAAGAATCCTTTGCTGTGGGTCCTCTTCGTTCCCCGAGAGGGGAACAGAGGGCAGGCGCGCTCACCACGCCCCCTCTTATCCCCTGCCTCCGTGATGACGAAGGGACGCCCAGTGCATGACGCCACCTACCGGGGGCGGGATGAAAGGGAGCGGGAGGTTTAAAACCGAGCACTGACTTTCATTCAGTGCTTGGTTATTGTGTGTCCTGAGCTCACTGCTGTGAGCCTGCATACTGCATACCTGCTGTGGGCCTGGTCTGCTAAACGGCACATTGTGTTCTACCTGCTATATCTGTACCCCAGTGGGCCTGATCTGCTGCATGGTGTTCCAGTACAGCCTTGGTGTCTAAACAGTGTTCTACTGGACTTTCATTTGCTGTAACCTTTATGTCCAAGTGCTTCCGTACTGGTTTCTAATAAAGCCTGTTTATTCACCATCATCTCCTGCATACTGGGTTCCTTCTCTGTTGCCAACGTTACAAGTGGTGGCACAAGTATGCAGTTTAAGGGCCAGATATGGCACAAGCAGGTTGTTTCAGTGGCAGAGATGAAAAAGGTAGGCTAGTTCAGGGGCAGAGATGGTACAGGCAGGCTGTTTAGGGGACAAAGATGGCACAGCCAAGCTGCTTGGGGCAAAGATGGCACAGACATGTTTGGGGAACAGATGGCACAGACAAACTGGGTGCAAAGGTGGCAGAGACAAGCTGTTTGAGGACAAAAGTGGCACTGTGGGACATGTTGCTGGTGAAGTTGGTGTGCCCCAGGGCCCTGTGGTTTCTAGTTATACTCATTGGTGTGGCACATGAGCGCGACCACGCAAAAAAAATGTGGGGCTGGTGTCCAAATAATTCCAGGGCTGCTTTATTCCCAGTCTGGCTCTGGGTAAATACCACCTCAGAAGAACAATGTGGTCTTTTTCACACACACATATATATATATATATATATATATATATATTATGCTAAATGATCTATCCATATGAACTTAAATGATAAGGCACTGTATCAGTTATTATTTATTGATTTATATAATGCCAATTATATAATTTAATTATGTGTAGTGTAAAGTATCCAGAAAAGCATGCATTATTATCTTCTAGGTGTCTTGGCGTGCAGTATTTTGGGGCCTTGGACTTGAGTTTGTTTTGGGTCTCTTCATTATCCGTACTGAACCTGGTTATCAAGCCTTCAATTTCCTTGGTGAACAAATTCAGGTAGTAATTTGTGCGGGGGAGCATTGGCACGATTTAAGGCATTATGCATTGAACATTATGCAATTATCAGAAACGTTTTACACCTATATCCGCTAAGGTGCAATGCAGCTTACCTGGACTCAGAATAGTCTAAATATTGCAGAAGAGGTCAGTGCAGGAAGTATGCTGATCTCAGTAATGTATAGTGATTGTGGGATAAAAACACAACATATGGGGTGAGATTTTTATATATTGTGTGTGTGTTTTATGGCATACCAGTTGTGATCACATCATTGAAAGGCAGTCACTGCTCTAGGAATATGTGTGTGTGTTGACAAATGCATTAGACTTCATGTAATCTTTTGATGCATACCCTCACAAGAGATGAATAATTCTTTCAAAATATCTGAATAGCTATACCCCTAATCAAAAGTCTTGTCATATCTTCAGATCTTCCTGAACTACACCATCGCTGGGTCAAAGTTTGTATTTGGAGAAACCCTTATTAAGGACGTGTTTGCCTTTCAGGTCTGTAACAACAACTACATTATATTATTTTAATTGTCTCTGTTTTACAGGATTATTTGTCATAGCAATATACTTCAGTTTTAACTGTCTTACTTTTAAATTAGGTTTCACACAGATAGTTTCCTACCTCCTTTAACATATTATGCACTAGACATCAACTTTACAACTAGGAGCACCCCATTGCATAGGTGTAGTGTATACAGAATGGCTTGATAGCCTGGTAGAGGGAGTTAATGGTCTTAACAAGTTTCTGGAAGGTGTCATATCATACCCACACAAACCTAGGCCTGTTTACTAAGACTTGTGTTAGATATTTGACAAGATTGTATATAAAAAGGCAGTTTGAACAGATAATTTTCAGCTGTAGTTTGCAGACCCCATCATCATCAGCTAACAGTTGACTGGAGGAGGGCCCAAATGACAGCCCTTTTATCCCCTCACCCCAATAAACAGGCATACACTGAATATATTTAACAAATTAAATTATTAGTTCCTTTATTAACAGTTTGATTAACAGTCAGCTATGGAAATATTTTGTCCATGGTCCCATCCAACTTGAATCTCTAACCACAATTTAAATACCAAAGGTCAATACCATTAACCCTTTGTAAACTTTACTCACGTGTGCTGGGTGATTAGTCAAACACCCTTTAACAATTAATCAACCAATGCCAAACTGAAACGGTAACTGGTTATAAACTTCAATGCATAACACCAGCTGGCATAGTCGCGTAAAGCATATCCCCGCTGTGATTGCCGGCGTCCCCTGCCCGTTAGCCCATGGCACCAATAGGAATCCCAAGGACCACCAGCCCAAGGAATGTCTTGCACTTAAACCAGGCTTTTTCACCACCACCCAACCACCCCTAAAGCCATTTGGCCCTTGTTCCATGCCAGCATAAAACCACCGAACAAAACAGCATCATCGAACAAAAGGGAGAGTGTGGGTGGGTACAGTGTCCAGTGAAAATAATAATAAGGCACAACCCTGCAAGGAGCCCAACTTATAACCTCAATTTCCCAGCGGGCTGCCCCCTGGGGGCCTGCTGACCAACCACGAATGACCCTTTAATCAGCTATTTACATATAGCTGAACAGTTTTGCTATCCTACCAAAAGGGCAAGGAAAGGGAGGGGGGCGACTAGGCCCCCACAGTCACGGGCCCCTATGTCCATTGTTCTCCCTTCAGGGCTATGCTAATTCTTCTGTATGTCATATATTAATTCTCTACTTTGCCAAGCCCAGATGATTTAGGAGCTGTTGATGTTTTAGTAGACAGTGTTTGACGAGTATCGATGAATTTACCAGTTTCCAAACGTGTGGGCAAATGAAGTGGTCTCTAAGGGACAAGCAGTAAACCTATGATTGGAAATGTGATGGTATTTTCACACATACTTTGCTGAGAAAGAAATGTCAAGATTGCTGTAAATTAACTTGCATTTTCTATTTTACAGGCTCTTCCTATTGTGGTGTTTTTCAGTTGTGTGATGTCTGTACTCTACTACATAGGCATCATGCAATATGTCATCGTTAAGGTATGCTATTGCTTCTGAAAGCAGGAAATCAGAAAACAATTGTAACAACTGTCTGTTCCTTACCCTTATTCTGGATGACATGTAGTCTGCACATCAACAATCTTCAGTGTTTTTACCCCATCTCATATGCTTCACTTCATATAAAAAATATGAAATAAGCATCCACCTAGATTTAGCAGCACTTAAATTCAGTGATTTCCTCGGGTAATTTTGCAAACCTTGCATTACTTTAGGTTTTTAAAAAATTAGCATAATACTTATAAAAGCCAAGTCATGGGAAACAGGGCCTGCCTGCTGCATCCCTTAAGATTACCATTGTGCCAGCATACAAAAAACTTTAATGTGTAGAGTTTTCTTTATAAAACATGTGTTGGTTATTTTTCCTTTTTGACTATTACTAACATGTCTGTATAGTGTTGCACTACAACACAAAAACATGTGGAATAGTGTCTTGTCTAAATTTTTTGAGGTAATAGCTTTGCAGATGATTTGCAATTACCTGTGTTTTTCCATCATCATTATTTGAGTGTTAAAGCATCTGAATTCTCTGTTCTACACATAGATTTCCTGGCTCATGCAGGTTACAATGGGTACCACTGCTACGGAAACACTTAGCGTGGCTGGGAACATTTTTGTTGGACAGGTAATTAATTCTAGGGCCACACTAGACGAATATCTGTAATGCTTTCTTACAGACAATTGCTGCTGTTACTGTGTGATAGTTGTTTATTTGTCATTTGGTTTGCAAAAATGTGTTTTCCTTTAAGTACGTAGTTTCACACTGCCTGATACATGCAGCGGTAGTTACAAAATTATTAAACAAAAAAATATATGTTTTTATACGTTTGCATAAGAAATATAATTGTTAACCTGTTGAGGAGACTGTGAAAGAGCTAAGAATTTTCCAAATCTTTGAGAACATGCTTTCTGAACTAATGCAGTTGTGTGTGTGCATTGATATTACCTTTAATACAAATGCTTTCTTCCAGACAGAAGCTCCTCTCTTAATCCGTCCCTATTTGCCAGACATGACTAAATCAGAAATTCATGCCGTAATGACTGGTGGCTTTGCAACCATTGCTGGAAGTGTTATGGGTGCTTATATTTCCTTTGGGGTAAGGTCCTTTCTTATTGCTGATCTGGAACAATTGAGTTAGTAGTTTTAGTACACATAAATATTATTAAATGTTTGGGCTGATAGATGTCTGCCACAATTGAACATTTTGTGGACTTCTGGGTTTATGAGATAAAAAGTTCTTGTACACCTAGGATTTATTACGACACCAAAACCGTAAGTGCAAAAAAAGCAAGCATGATTTAATTTTAGACATTGTAACTGTGTAAAACTAATGTCAGTTTCTATTTGTTTTCACATTACTATGTCTTTGTTGACATACCAATTTCGTATTAAAGATATAGTAAGACAACAACCATGATACCAAAAAATTATATCCTAACTTAAAGCATATTCAGCATTTCATTTAAATATCTAAGCAGCATAACCTACTCATTATCTCTATTATGTTATAAACTTTTTTCGTAAACATAATTTGCATGCGTGTTTACTAATCACCCAAAACAGTCCAAGTTGAGTTAACACTATTAAGGTAGATTGTGTGTTTTCAAGAAGATGCTCACTTATGTCAGAAGATATTCCCTCATAGAGACGTGATGTAATTGTATCATTTTAGATTGATCCAGCCTCGCTGATTGCTGCGTCTGTCATGGCGGCACCCTGTGCCCTTGCCCTCTCCAAGTTGGTCTATCCTGAGACTGAGGAATCAAAGTTCAAGAGTCAAGAAGGTGTCAAAATAGAAAAAGGGTAATATTAAGTATTTTGAATGCTCTAATGAAAATACAGCTGTGGTGGTTCCTGGAAATGCGCTCTTATAGTCTTTTATATGTTAAATTAATATAGTGAATATATATACATTATATATATATATATGTATATATATATATATACATATATGAATATTGGAATTTTAAAGAGCAGCAAAAGTGAAAAAGAGAAAAGTAAACTAGCAAAGGGGTTAATGTAGTTAGGGATTTTAAGACATAAAATTATTCGGATCATAAGACTAAATAATGTTTGCAGTCTTAAAGCAGGTAGAAAAATGGGCAGACTAAATGTGACAGATGTTACTGTGCTTCCAAAGGATTGCATGTGTAATATGATTGAAATGAAGCCTCCAAACCAGGCCTTGTATACAATATGTAAAAACAAGCAGGCTTTCCAATCTACAATACTAAATGCTGAAAGATATCTAGACAAAGCAAGTCAATAAAACAAAGGAATAAATACATTTCAGTAGATCATGATCCCATTTTTTTAAAATAAAAACTTCTCCCAACCCAACTTTGGCATTGATAGATGGAAAGAAACTTGAGCAAAGACTGTTGCTCTGTCTGAAGTTTTCATGTGCCACTGACTAGATACAGCTTCTCAGACATCTTGAACAGCTGAAATGTTGCTATTTGTAATACTAACAGTAATCTTAATTAGAAATACATTATGGGCAGAAGAACTGAATGTAAACATTACTTCAAGGGAATACTGTGTAGCACTTTTGATTGTTTATAAAACATTTTATTGTTTGTTTGTCTGTATGCATCATATATTGTTGCTCATTTAGATTGTTCACCCTGCTGACAAATATATCACTATAACAACAAGCTACTAGCATGCTCACCCTTAGTGTTTTCTTATGATTTTAGAGAAGAGAGGAACGTGCTGGAGGCTGCCAGCAATGGGGCCTCAGCATCGGTGGGACTTGTTGCCAACATTGCAGCTAATCTTATTGCCTTCATAGCTCTGCTTGAATTTATCAATGCTGCCTTCTCCTGGTTAGGAGGCATGGTGAACTACCCCAAGCTCACTCTTCAGGTGAGTGTTGGACCTACATTGCCAATGTATATTTTAGGGACATGCTGTTTCATTAGGCATGATATCATTAGGCATGATAATTTTTACGGACTTTAATTTTTGCTTAAGCAATGTCTACATTATCACAGTTAATTATTTTACTTATTAAAATAGTTCTGTCACCAAAAGCAACTTTACACATTTGCAGTCGTATCAAAAATGTGTCTATATGTTATGTAAAAGAGTTTTAGGATATGTTAACCTAAATCCCAATGTTATACCAAAAAAACAAACCCTTTCTGCAGCCATACATTAGTTATGTAAAAATGGAATTGGATAGATTACTAAATTTAGTAACAATACATGGAATTATGTTATTTCAAGGAAACATATCAGGGCAATGCTATCCTGGAATCAGTTATCAATTGCACTCACTTTCTCCACACAAGCCAATTTTCCATCTTCTGATTTTCACTACCAAACAAAAAGCTTTATAAAATGACATATGTATTAGCCAAGTAATGTTAGATGAGTTTGCTTTAATAAATGGATTAAGTATGGTATTAACCATTCTTTTGTGTTTGTCTTCATGTCCTATTTTTAGTTAATTCTCTCTTACATATTCATGCCGGTGGCTTTCATGATGGGTGTCAATTGGAGTGAAGCTGGAATGGTTGGCGAGCTGCTGGGGACCAAAATAATTCTGAATGAGTTTGTGGCATACCAAAAGCTGGCTGAATACAAGAATATCCGCATATCAGGTGCTGAGGAGTACATTGGTGATGAAAAGCAGTGGTTATCGGCAAGTATTGACTAGATCTTTAAATTGACTTATGGTTTTACTATTCTGTATTAGCACCACAACTTTTAAACAGTCTGCATTTAATCACTTCCTGTAGGTCTACAGTTATTTACAGCATAAAATACAAAAGTCCCCAGGAACCACGGTTCTTGCTCCCCCGCGTCGTAACTTCCTTTATGAATGAACGCCCCAATCATCTGCTGCGAGAGAGCGATCAGGAGCAACAGGAAAAGAACAGTTTGCTGCATTTAAGTCAGCTGCAGACGCTATGTGATTGGCCAATTGCAGTGATTGAACATTAGGTGTCTCTCTGTTTCCAATTTTTAGCGATGTGCACGGCAAGCAAAATCGATTTGGACGAAAATTTATTTAAGTTTTTGCCATGTTGGTTTTCGGGCAACGAATTCTGTTTCCCATCTGATTCAGAGGTCTCTTTGATTTGGAAAGATGTTCGGGTTATGTTCCCAAAAGGAGAGGCCCCTGACACCTTCTGGATTCACCTTTCATTATAAAATGTTTTAAAAAAAGACTGTTCCCCCCAGGCTAAGGACTGTCCAAGAGGTGTAGTAGCAGCAGCAGTAGACAACCTCTATTTGAGGTCTGATTATAAGATGTCCTCGAATATAAGACGAGGGATATTTTTCAGAGGATTTGCTCTGAAAAAACCTTGTGTTATAATCGAGGAAATACCGTATTTATTACTGCATATTGTACCTTGTTTTTAGTCAACTTTACAAACTTTTAAAGGTATCATAAACACAGGTTTGCCCCAGAGACCTTGACAAAATACTGGAGGTGCCTAGTTACTGGTAGAGTTGCCCAAGGTTGGCAGCATTCTGTGTAGAGGTAATAAAATCAATTACACAAGTCAGTGACCCAGACTTCACCTCCTTGCCCGCTGCAGTGCTGCTCCATCACAAACTGAATGCAGCCATGGAAGAGCTAGTGCTCACTGCTCAGGGTCAGGCTTACAACATGACTGCAGATGGTTCTACAGAGCAGATTTGTGTTGAACTTACCTAGGGGCACGTGGATATGGTAGCTTGGAAGGTATGGTTATTAGAGTAGTGACTTAGGGGGTTTTAGACTAAAATGTAAGTGCTCCCTAATCACTACGCACCGGCTATTATATGTGTATATATGTTGGTGTGACATGGTCAGTGTATGGTCAGGTTTGTGTAAGAGCAGTGTAGGTATGTATGTATATGTCTGTGTATGGGCAGTGTATGTGTATGGTCAGGTGTGTGTAAGGGCAGTGTAGGTATTTGTGTGTTTGTAAGCTGGTGTGTACGTGTATATGTACACACATAAAGGAAGGGTTGTGTGAGGGCAGTGTATGTCTATACATGTGTGTGTGTGGACAGGCATATGTTAGAGACAGCTGACCCACCCAATCCAAGCAGGATTTGTATGCAACAACCAGCCAATGACCGGTAAGATACATCGCTTGCCGTGATTGGTTGGTTGTTGTACACTGGGTAGAGGGGTATTATACGGCGAGTATAGCCCAAATTCTATATTTTAACTGGAAAAGTGGGGGGTCGTCTTATACGCCCAATCGTCTTATACGCCGGAATATACGGTAATAAAAAAACAGAATGTGGATAGGGACAGTCAAACCCAAAAAATAAATGTTACTGCTAGTTTTTTACAATATTTTATATTGGTTTCTAGTCTGACTTTGAGTCCATTCTGCTTTTGTAGGAACGTGCTGAAGTCATTACCACATATGCCCTTTGTGGATTTGCCAATGTCAGCTCCATTGGAATCATGTTGGGAGGATTGTGTAAGTACTCTTGTAAAAATACATTTAGAGCTATGTATTAAAATTAGTCAGCTGTAAAGTTTTAAAAGTTTTTAAAAATCACCATAGTAACAAATGGAATGGTCCAATCAGCAGGAACAATTTATAATAATGGAGTTTTAACTGATCATTTTGTATTCACAACTTCTGTTTTGTTATGCATGTATAATTTTGTTGTGCCCTGAGTAAAGAAAAACTGAGCAGCCTGGGTCCAGAGTTCCAAAAGACACAAGCAATGAGATATTTTTTGGAAATGCTTGTTTAATTTGCATGTTTTCAAAAAGCTTTTCTTATCAATCTTTTATTAAACATTTTTAAATCTGCCAGCTCTTTTTATATGTGTGTTTTACTTGAGCTAGTCATGTTCAGTATTCATGTTGCATGGGCCGTTTAAATGCTTTTTTGTGGTATTATATCAGTGTTTTGTACCATGCTTGAGGTGCTATGTAAATATACAATACTCAGCTAACAAACGCTGCTATGCAAATGTGAAATTGACTTAAGTTTTTATAATACTGCTGTTTCGCCTAAAATGTGGCTAAGAGTCCAAGTTACTTAGACTGTGTGGAATATGAATGTAGACAACTCAGCATAATAACAGAGATGCAATTTTGGGGTTTCTATATAATTCATATTGATGGTATACTATCCTCTGCACAAGTGTTGATAAGTTATTTTTTTACAGCCACCATGGCCATGGAACGAAAGGGTGACCTTGCAAACGTGGTGCTACGAGCTCTCTTGACTGGTGCCTGTGTCTCATTTGTCAATGCTGCTATAGCCGGTAAGTATGATACACACACAAGCTAAAGTGGAAAACATTATTGAACACAAAACATATAAGATATATGCTACCTGAAAAACTAAAACAAAGCTAACTTTTCCTATAGGAATATTATATAGCCCACGTCAACTGGATTGCTTCGGTTTCATGGTCACACCAGAAGCTTTTAATGCCACAAGTTATAATCTCTATTCCTGCTGCAAGAACCTGTATACCAAGTAAGTGGTAACTGCTGTAACCATTGCATTTATCAATCACACCGGATATATTATGACCTATTGTAGTTTCTGCATCACGGTTTATACTCATTAACAGAAAATGTCCTGCTGGTTCTTACTTTTTGCATATTGGCCACTTTGTAAAGTTTGGACCTTGAATCCCTTTTGAATACATAACCCCCATATGTGTCTCTACACGTGGCATGAGGTAGTAGTTTTAGGTAGGACTTCTATTTCATAACTAGGAAGTGTGATTGGATGTGTAATATTACTATTAATACCCTACTTATTAATATGGTAGAAAATTAAGCTGTAATGTTTTGCACTGCTATTTTATTAAAAGTATTCACATTTGTGTCTTCTCTAACACAGCACTGAAATGGTCAATGGGTCACTTTCATTTGGAAACGGATGGGAATATGATTCTTCCTCTGCCCTATATGTACAGAAGTGTTGCATGTACTATAACAACACAGTATGTCTTGGTTTGTAACCACAGCTGCCATGTCTTTAAATAGAACAAACAATGGACTTTGTTTTGGGTAACTGGAAACACCTCAGAAAAATATGTCTCCAGGAATTAATCCTCATTACTCTCTGGCCTTCATTACTCACAGACAACCAACAAAATCAAGGGAAATGTACAGTTAGACATTGTAAAATAAATGACTGATAAAATATTTTACAACCTGTATAATTGAAGAGATACTTTAATTTTTTTTGTTCATAAGCTACCTGTAAAATTGTCTTTGCAAATATAAATTAAAACATAATTTATTATTTAAAATGTGTTTTGCACTCCTGAAAGCTTAACCTGGTACTTCTTTAATTGTATTTACCAGAGCCGTCTATAATGCAAGGCAAAAGCCCGCAGCAACAGCAATCACAGTGGGTCTGCTACTTTAGGGGGCCCGCGATCACTTCTGCAGGGGCCCTGCCGCGTACCTTCCAAGGGGAAGCAGGAACCCAGCAGAGTCACGTGCATTTACGTCATGTTACATGACCATGCTCCGTTCCTTCTTCCCCTGGCTAATACAAGAGAAGTTGTTTGCACAGAGTCCAAGCAACACAGAGGGAAGCAGCGGCCCCTGCGGAAGTCTGGGAGCGTCACCAAGAGCTCTGCAGTTCAGGTAAGGGGGTGGGGAAGGGTGTATGAAGGAGTATGAATGATTGAGGGAATAAATGAGTATCTGTGAATGAGGGAATGAGTATCTGTGAATGAGTAAATAAATCTTTGTGAAATTAATGAATATGTGTGCGTGAGCATGGATTTGTAAATTGGGGGAAACTATGACACAGGTTGTTTGAGGCTAGGATACCACAGGCAGGCTGTTTGGGGGCAAAGGTAGCAAGTCCTATGCTTCCAATCTGGATGTGGATGTGGATCCTGTGGATGCAATCAGGGTGCCAGGGCTGACATGATACTAAGGGGGGGGGCATTATTTCACAAGGTGGTGCTGGCTGGGGTCATCACATAAATCAATACTAAAGGGCGGGCTGGGTGTTGGGATAAACATACAATGTGGGGCTAGCTGGGGGCAATACACAAGGGTGTAGGGGCATTAGTGTGACCACATTGGCCATGTTTTTCAGGACACATAACTTTTATTGCTGGCTCACATTACCTGATTATACCAATATATTGGTAATTTGAAATCGCATAGTGATTGTGGTAAAGCATATTGTGTGGGTTTTTAGTCTAATTCGCTTGGGGGACAAAGGCACCCCATTTATAATCAGGAATTATGGTGCAGTAGCGGAGTTGGACAGGGCCTGGTGCAGGATGACAACACATTCCCGGTGGGCATCTAGGCTTGTGCAGCCACATACCAGCGCCCTAACATAGCAGCGGATAATTACAGAACAGAGCAGAACTTGGAGATATCCTGCAGGCACCTTGGAGCAGGCATGAGACAGAGCACCGGAATCATGTGCAGGATGCTGCAGGCTGAGAGTATGGAAGCTAAGCAGAGTACAGGAGAAACATAGCAAGCAAGTGGGACAGGGCAAGGAGCAGGGGACCAAGCAAGAAACATAACCAGACAAGAAATACATAATACAGGGAACAACAGGGAACAAGACAAGGAATACTCAAGATCTGACATGAACAGGGCAGGACACCCCTCTACTGGGGATTCAAGACATGACACCCCTCTACCGGGGATTACAAGACAGGACACCCCTCTACCGGCGATTACAAGACAGGACACCCCTCTACCGGGGATTACAAGACAGGCGATTCAAGACAGGACACCTCTCTACCGGGTGTCGGTGTGGCAGAAGCCAGTCCTGGTGTGTGTGTGTTTGGGTGTCGGTGTGGCAGAACCTGTCCTAGTGTGTGTGTTTGGGTGTTGGTGTGGCAGACCCTCTTCTGGTGTGTGCTTGGGTCTGTGTGGCAGAGTCTGTCCTGGTGCGTGTGTGTGTTTGGGTGTTGGTATGGCAGTCTGTGTCTGTGGCAGTCTGAGTCTGTGTCGTGACCGCCGTCGCATCTTACCTGGAGGGTCCCTGGGAAAGACACGCAGCTCCACCGTGAGGCTTCAGCCCAAGCCTCGCAGGGCTGACACGCGTACTCTCTACAGAGAGTAGGAGAAATTACAGGAGAACGCGCAAACCGTCATCCATTAGCGCTTTGGCGTTTACTAATGACACTATAAAAAGGAACCAATCACTACATTTATTGCTTGGTTATACCGGCTCCCCTGTGGTTGTGTCCTGCTGTACTCCTGTCCCTTATACCAGTATCCTGTTCCTGTATCGCTTCCTTGCTGCCTGTCTCTGGTATTTTGGCTCTTTGACTGTTTCCTGACTTTGAGTGTTTGCTGCCTGCCTTGACCTGTGCCTGTTTACCATTCATGAGATTGCCGCCGCCTGCCTTGACCCATGCCTGCTTATCATTCACGAGAATATTACCGCTTTCACAAACCCGTGCCTTCATTCTGAACCCACCGGTTCCTGCTTTGGGTATCCATTTCCTAAAAACCTTCTACACTGACAGTCTGTGTTGGTGTGTGTGTGTCTGGGTGTTGATGTGGCAGAGCCTGTATTGGTGTGTGGGTGTCAGTGTAGCAGAGCACCGGTGTCCTGGTGTGTGTGTTTGGGTGTTGGTGTGGCAAAGCCTGTCCTTGTGTGCGTGTTTGGGTATTGGTGTGGCAGAGTCTGTCCTGGTGTGCGTGTGTCCTAATTTGTAGTCACTTCAAAGGACAAAACATTTCTCTAATGTGTACAAATTTAACCTTTCCAGCCTTTCTTCATAACAAAACTTTCCATTCCCCTTATTAGTTTCGTGACCCTTATTTCTCTAGTTTCCTAATGTCTTTTTTTAGGAAAAGACACGGAGAATTGAACTGCAAATTCAAGGTGGGGTCTTACCGTGGATCTTCTTCCTGTGAGTCAATACTCCTTTTAACACATGCCAATATCGTATTTGCCTTTGCAGACGCTAGCTGGCACTGTGCACTACTGCTAAGTCTACAATTCCTCCCAAGGAAACACCATTTAAATAATATGTTGCACTTTTTATTATTATGCCCAAAATGCATATTTTTACATTTGTCTATATTGAATCTCACTTGCCATTTATCAGCCTTTATTACCCTACTTAATTTTGTGTCATTGGCAAACACTGAAACCCGGCTGTGAGATCATGCTAATAGACTCCTACCCAAAAAGACTGATTGCTGTTATAAAATCAAAAGGTGCTTCAACAAAGTATTAGGTTAAGAGTATGCACACTTATGCAAGCAGGTCATTGTGAGTTTGTTTTACCCACCCCCCTCAAAGATTTCAGCTTGTTTTGCAATTGAATTGTTCACGATATCGATCACATTTAAGGTGGAAAAAGTTATCTTTCTCTCATTCTTTAAAATCACAAGAACCTGGCCTTTTGACAGGGGTGTGTAGACTTTTTATATCCACTTTACATCCATAAGATATGCATGCCAAACACCAGTATGACATTGTCTACTTCTGCTTACAAATATCAGTACCCTGATGCTGGTCTTGGAGATGATAACGCTATTCAGAATAGATAATTACATGATTAAATATTATTATTTATTATATTATATTGTATCAATGTGATTGGTATTTACGTTAACACTAATATAATAACAATATTACAAATCATATGCAAAATTCTGAGAAACAATACAAACTCTAAATGTTTTATTATTTTTAATGCATTTGGAGTATACCAGTTGAGCACACAGTGAATGAAATCTTGTATGTACACTTTATCTTTACAAATCTGCAACAGAAAATGTACACTATATAACAGTGCGTATTAAACTGTGCTTAACCACTGCATTATAACCAACTGCAACTTCAAACACCAGAACTAACAATACATATGTAAGAGGAAGTCATCTACATAGCAACTGTTTAGAATTTTGACCAGTGTCTGGTAGCAAAAGGGTAAAATATTGGAGCAATTATTTAAATAAAAACACTCAAAGAAATTTACTGTGCCAATAAAAATAGGAGACTCTCATAACTGATTCCTATTTTAAATGTAATCGTCTTCTCTTTCAACAATTTGAACTTGGCAAGATCAACTTGTTGAGCAATCCATTGTAGTGGCTATCCATGTTGAAATTGATCAGATATCAACTTTGAGGCATGTCATGATTATTACGTAGACATGAACATTCACATACATTTACATCCCAGACATGTGAGCAGTTTCTATACAAAAAAAAAACAACATTTATAGCCGGTTAAACCAATTTGCTCTCTAAGCCTGCACCAGTATTTCTCTGTCAATGTTTTTTGCAATACACACATTGGGCAATGTGGTAATGATAAAAAATTACAAATGGTTCTTTTAGGTGTTTGCTTGTTTATTTTAAACAATAACTACTGCAGTCTAAGAGGAAATTAGAATGGGGAAAAATGCACTTATGGACACATAATACTGTAATAACTGCCACATTGCCTCTTGCTTTTAGTACAATTCTATACCATATACACATTGCTATTAAAAGTATGCAAGAAAATCTATACATAGCCAATACCTACATCCATGTAACATTTGGTTGGCATACTCTGCCTCTTCAATAAAGCAGCTGGTTTTGTAAAAGGAAAAGGTGTAAGTTACCCTATAAGTTTTAAACCAAGACACTCTGGATTCTAGAAGTTAAGAATTTAGACTTTAGAAATGAAACATTATTTTTAAACAGCCAACACAATTATATGTATAAAAAATGTTGTTGCCATAGTTTGAAGGCTTGAGGACAGGGCAGTAAGAGTCCTGGAGCTCACAAGTAATTTTTTTAATTCACTAATCTAGGGGTTGATAGGAGAGTTGCAAATCCCACATATTGTCATGCATTAAAAGAGGTAATTACAGTCAGCTCCAGGGCTGAACTGACCTTGCATAATGCATAGGTAAAGCACATTACTTTCAAGAAACCTCCCCAAATGTACTATGCATCACTATGTCAGTCCTTCTACCATGACATCCTAATGCAAAGTGATGTCATGGAAATGTGCACCCACGAAATGAATTTGCATCCTCAACTTTCGCCTATTTTCTCTCTATTGTTGGTTTCTCTGTCCCACACAACATCCTCTAGCTACTCACTATTTCCTGGTTTCAGCTTCTCTCCTGTCCTTCCCTCAGTCTCTACTATATATTTCCGCTCCTATGTACTTTATTATATTTCTTTATCAACTTCTCTGTTTCCCCTAGTCTCCCCAGTATGTGGGAACTATTTGCTGACACTGAGTGTATGTGAAAGTTGTCTTTCTAAATAAAACAAACGAAAAAAAATCACTTCCACCATACTTGTATATCAGTTTGTCGTTGTCCTATGTTTGGAAGGAGTGCTTATGTAATATTTGTCAGAAAAGTCATAAATGGTAACATTAGAATTTATACTTATGTTTTACGTGAGTGTAAGGACTGGGCTGAGAGGCAGAAGGTGTAGACAGCCAGTAGCAGGCAGTCCAAAAACAAATGTCAATAATCAGTTCAGAATGTCAAGGGCAGGCAGCACAGGATCACAAGGGATTGAAACACCAAGGTCGTCAGGCAGCAGAAGATAATCAGGATGACAATGTAACAAGCCAAACTTCAAAAGCCAGGAGGTCAAGCAGGTTCAAGTAGATTTTTTGCTAGACAGTCCTGACCTTTGGTCAGCGAGGGTCATCCTGGGCCAGTTTCAGAGCTGTAAAATCAATGGAGGTCTGACAGACCTCTATTGCAGCTTCCACTTGATCACGCTACATCTGAGCACCACAAGGTGGCTCATCGGGTAAAGTGTGTACATGGCTCATCCACACACTGCCTTTGACCCCGACATCTCTGCATGTAACTACACCCAATACATGTCATTTGTAGGACACCTGAAATGGAGCATGTTTTGTCTACGTTGTATGTTCGGTCTTCAAAATAGTTTGTCTGGGTCAGGAACAGTAGTGTTTGCGCATATGTGTGCACTAGATATTAGTTCAGTCCTGCTCAGAATTGATTTACTTTATGGCCAATTAAATAAGCTACCATCTCCAAACAATGTTAACATAATATACAGGTCACTGCTATAAAAAAAAAACACCCCGAAAAGAAATTGTAATAAACAAAAAAAAAAATGGTGCAAAGATTCAAAGTCTGAAGATTTGGCATACAAACTTGCTATTTTTTATTGCCTAATAAATTGCTGGCGAGTAAATGTACCTTAAAAGCTACAAAATAAAAGAAAGACTAATTTAATAGGTGTGAATGACAAATGTGGGAAACTTCATCCTCAGCAGAATTTTATTATGATAGTTAATGTATGCATGTGTGTAGAATGGAACTGGAAAGAAGTATATCGAAATATAAAGGATATAATAAAAAATATTTTTGTTTCTTCTATATAAGCCTCAAAGCCATTAATTCTACAATGGTATTTATTTACAAAGATAAACAGTTAAATTTTTGACATTACGGTTATGATAACTGTTGGCAATCAGCACGTGTGTATTGTAAAATTTGTATCCAGAAAAAAGATTGAGGCTTTTTCTATAAAAAGCTAAAGGTTTTTTGCATATGTATTCAACATGATTACGTTAATTGATAAAATACTATTTAAAGAGCCCTAAGAGGGGTTTGTTCTTCTTTCCAGTTGAAATTGTGTTTGTTATGCTGGAAGAGTTCCCTAAGTCATATCATCTCAATGTCAGTGCTGCATAATGTAGGTTTTCAGCATATGTGACACAATGCTCCTTCCACCACAGATACATCAGATCTGTCCAGGTAGGCAGATAACCATCATAGCCTTAGCTTAATATATTTCTATCATTTGCACCATGTAATTGTGAGTCTACATTTCAGAGCATTCATAGATTTTAGTGCATGCAATACTTTTCTATTACATGTCTGGAATGAAGCATTTGCCCTGGCTGAACCTTAATACACTTGAAAACCCACAAAACCATCTGCAGATCAGATCCACATCAGTTCAGCCCTCCCAGATCTCAAAGAAATGCACCAAAACACTTGTTAAATACAGTTCATTAAAACTCTCACTAAAACATAAACCAAAGTGCTGGTGCATAACAGAACATGCATGTTCCTGAGAAAAGTTTAATACATTACTAAATAACATAATGTGGTTCTAACAGCCATTGCTGCTAGTTAACTGTACATTGCATTGCATACATGTTCTAGCATCGCGGGGTATTCTATATTAGGACTTAGTCAAAGAGCAAGGAT
Source organism: Spea multiplicata (assembly GCA_009364415.1). Classification (NCBI taxonomy): domain Eukaryota; kingdom Metazoa; phylum Chordata; class Amphibia; order Anura; family Pelobatidae; genus Spea; species Spea multiplicata. The sequence continues at coordinate 31,927 of VKOC01022726.1, forward strand.
TTAAACACATTTGTAGAAGTAATGACCATGTTTGTGCTACATTACCTTATAAGGGCAGAGAAAGCATCATAAAAACATTTCCTTTGTTATATTTTACATAAACATGGTTTCAATGTTTGTTACTGACACAAACAGTTTTATGTGAAGCAATTAAATTCCAATAAAGCTCAACCTATGATTGTCAACCCTGTAGGTTTCAAATTACATTTTGGAAAAGAGTACCAAAATGGTTTCAATTTCAATTCAACTTCTAGTATCCTTACATGTAAATTTAAACACCAAAATATTGTTGTGCTGTTAGAACACACAAACCCAATCCTTCAAAATTGACTGGAATTCCATCTACTTTTCATTCATTCTCCTGTACCCAATGAATGCATTGGTTTCCCCACTGTCTCTACCCTGACACTTTACTGTTTATTTTATTTCTTATGACCTAAACCTGCTTAAAACCCATTCTGCCTTTCTTCTGTAGCAGCTCATGTATTTCAGATAATATGCCAGCATTCATCAAGGTTAAATGTCTAAGTATCGTCCATGCTATTGTTGGCGCTTGGAGTTAAGGCATCTTAATGTTTCATCTTGTTCAAAAAAAGGTAATTCAGTACACTCAGCCAACAACAGCCTACGTGTTTCACTTTTTTGTTCACTTACGTTTCCAATATTCTCTGTTTATAATATAGTTTGGATATCTCTGTACTTCATTGTTGTAAAATGGACATAATTTGGGTGCTTCCTTGTTAGAGAAATGGTTATCGGTTTAAAAAAGTTATTTCCGGGCATGTATAGATTGGTTAGACGATAAGATCTATTTCAGTGCCGGTGGTTTTGCAGGTGTTGACTCATCACTGCCTTTGGTTCTGGAAGCTGACTGTGTGTCTCCAAGCTCTGTGGCCTTCCGTATAGCTTTAGGACTGACCCCACCTTTTCTACTACTCTGTGGGCTTGACAATCCCTTTTTCTGGATCTGGGGACTGGACTGAGCTGACCCGGTTTTTCTTCCCATGGAAGGACTCTTGGAGCCCTTTGGCTTGGATGGAGGTTGGAGTCCTTCAATTGCTTTTAAAGGCTTTAGGTCAAGCATGTCACAGTAATTATTGCATTGATGACCTGATACAAATTCTTCAAGCACTGCAGGACAGCAGCTCTCTTTTAGACCTTGATACCTAAAATAAATACAGATACATGTCACTGCCTATATTACTGATATATATCACTGATACAGTGCATTTATCACCGAAGGGCACAAGACTGCAAACAAAAGGCAACGAACGGCGTGTTAGTCAAATAATGTGGAATAGTGTTTTGATCAAAGTAGTTACTAAATTGATGCAATCCACTTTTGATTATTTAATATCAAAAATAATAATCATAATAATAATCAATTATGTATTGATTTACATAGCACTGTACTAGGTGTGATCACTTAAATGGGAAAATTAACAACTTCTGTATTATGATTATATTAATTATATAATTTATAAGGCCATCCACAATACTGCTCCTCCGTACATTTCTGACCTCATTAGCAAATACTCTCCTACTCGATCCCTACGTTCCTCCCATGGGCTAAGGCTCTCCTCCTCACTCGTCACCTCTTCCTTTTCCCGTCTACAAGATTTCACTCAAGCTGCCCCATATCTCTGGAATCTGCTCCCAAGGAACCTTCAGAATTCACCCTCCCTCCTGACATTCAAGAAACATCTAAAAACCCACTTCTTCAGAGACGCATACCATCTTAGCTGCTAGAACATCCTTGTCATCGATACCCCCCCACAATACCTCTCACCCTTCCTCTATGCCTTATGTTTGTCACCCCATTTTTCCCTCTAGATTGTAAGCTTGCGAGCAGGGCTCTCCACCAAATGTATCGGTTTGTCTTAGTCTGTCAATTCTTGTCTTGTCATATCCCTCGAATTTATGTATTGTATTAAG